>JBBPCY010000053.1:13042-43737 GCA_037974405.1 Brachyalestes nurse
GTGTGTGTGTGTGTGTGTGTGTGTGTGTGTGTGTGTGTGTGTATATACAATATAAAATATTTATAAAATATACAATATAAAATATTTATAAAATATATGTATGCATATACATATATTTGTATATATAATATTTATAGTGTGTGCAGTATAGTGTTACATGTATTTATAATAAACCTATAAAGCTATAAACCTAGAATGTATACAACATTCTACAGAGTCTACAATAATGTAGGCTACATTCTCCGGTGAACTGTGAAAGGCAACAGTTGTGCTCAGTACATGGGCATTATTAAAATCCCTTTTAGATCTGTGGTCAGATTTCGTGTGGCATTTCCACTCCTCCACTGTACAGTCCACTGATGTAGCCTGACTGCATTTTCCATCACCAGTTCTTCATTTCAGAGGTCTAATGCACTTTAAATAGTGTGTTGTGCCTTTGAGATCGGTAAAGTGTATCTTATTTCATCTTATCTTGCTGATCAATTTAGATATAAAAATTTTGTTAGCAACTTAATTTTACACCATTCGTTATAAAACATTTTGTGTGTGATCTCCCTAAACTTTCTCGTTTATTTTTGTTATGTACTGTTCTAACGACAACATAGCCTTATTGTTTATATGGGACTGTTTGGTGGTCTGGATTTATTCATATTACCCATAAGTCATGCAGGCTTCATTTATGTGACCCCAGGTCTCATGACTAGCTAACATTTATTAGGCCAGTGTTTCCCACTCCCCACAGATCTTTAAATATGGCTCTTGTCCATATCAAACCAGTATGATCCTAAATTAGTTAATTTATGTAAAATAAATAAATATTTTGATTAAACATCTAATATTGTGAAACCTGAAAACTAATCTAGATCTTTGCTTTCTAGCTAGCGTTCCCACCTGAACACAAGATTGGGAAACCAAAATTGCACTGATTATGCAAAAAAACTTATTTTAAAATATCTTTTAACACTGCTAGGATGCCCCGGGGGATGAGAGACCTCCTTATCCCACCCAGTCGTGACTCTGAGGGAGGAGAAGGCAGGACACAAACATTTCAAGGACACGTTAGCAGGCAGCATGGTGCGCTAGGGGCCAGCCGAGATTAGCCCCGGGGTTAAACTATGCATGATTACATATCAGAGCAGGGCACACATTACGGCCTGAGTAAATCTGTGGCCAGAGATCGAGACAGCAGATCTAACTCACTCTTAATATAGCCAGCAGTCAGATCCATTCAGGGATAAGATGGAGAATATTATGGAAAAGGAGGAAATGCGGCAAACACAAATATACACAATAGCACATGTATCTAATCTATCCTTACTTTGACATTGCATTTAATTGTGCTTTTTTTAATCTCCAAAATCTTCACTTGGGCCTAAAGCGTTTGCTTGGTAGCTTCATGTATGTCAATGGGCAGTTGTCATCCGCTATCTCAAGCTGCCACCAGGGTTGAATCTCACTTAAATAAAGGGCTTTATTGTTTGTGTCAGAGCATAGGAAGGAGTTGGCAGATGTGTGTTGGTGCTGTGGGTGTGTGTTCCTTGCCATGCGTGTGTGAGGCCCTCTGTCTGTCTCACCTGGTATCTGTCAGAATGGTGCGCGTCATCGGAGGAGAGCGGAGAGATGACTGGAGACTCGCCCTCGCGCTTGATGTGTACTGACAACAGGAGAGACTGAGGAATGGGAGAGAGTGAAAGAGAGAGAGAGAGAGAGAAAGAGATGAGTAGTCTACAGTCATCCACAGGATAAACATGTCATCCACAGCTCTGCTCTTGCAGCCTGAAGAAAAAATAAGAGAACATTTCGACTTTCTGCAGCAGAGAATCACCTGTGTAACCAAAGCTGACAGCTGAACCAGCTGTACAGGTCAACTGTAGGCAACACAGCTTCATATCTGCTGGATCACCACTGATAGTGGGTTTTGGGAACCATGTACCCTGCCATTTTCCCAAGTTGATCAAAAATGCCCCTTTCAATATAATCATTTTAATTAATGAACTGAAAGGACATAATATGAGCAAAACTACACAAACACAAAGCAAAACCTGCGCTTGAATAAAACAATGTTAACATGGTTTAGCAAAGGTAAAAGCATAGCCATAAAGCCTGAAAACAGCAGTATGTCATATACTGTCAAAAATCATTGATCTATTTGAGATTAACTTGACTTCAGGGTAGCTGCATGATGGTTTAGTACCGCAGTTTGCAAGGTGCTAATTTAAGGATACATTAAGTTAGGTTTGATGGCGCTATCCAATATTTTTTGTCTCTACCAAAACACTCTGATAATTGGGACTGCATCCGCCTGGATTAATATTATAGAATCGACTGCATTTGGAGTAAGAGGAAATTTTCTGGTCAGAGTATACGCAGTCTTACATTTTCTCAAAAAATGTATCTGGTTGGGGTTCAGATTGTTTTTATTTGTGCTCCAGTTAAAGTATCACATGTGGTTATTCACAGCCATTATTTCAACTTGACAGCAATATATCAGATAAATAAGTGCTACTTGCTTATTTTTTTCTTAGGAGAAAAAAAATTTCCACCATTAATATCAACACCATTGCTATGCTATCGCAGACATCCCACACACTGATGCTGCACACGACTACTTTTTCATTTGTACATCTGACCCTGAAGAGCTCTCTATACATGCCTGATTAGTACCTGGTTGGGGGTGTTGAAAGAGGAACAGGCAAAGGGATAGAAGGACATCACACGAGCTAACATCATAGGACACACTGATCTATTATCAAGTGCCCTGAGAAACATTACAGGTCTGTCCCATGGAAAACCTAATTGACTTCATTTCTCTGATGAGTGCAGAAAGGCGGGAGGGGAAATGCTGCTCTACTTTACTGGGAGTCTTGATCTCCGTCCAGCTTTTTTTACGAGCCCGCTATAAAATATTTGTATTTACAATCCGCTCCAATTAATCAAAGTGAGAGGAGAGGTGGCGGCTTTAGTGGGTGACAACTGTAATCTAATATTAATATGTGAAAAATGGCAGGCGCGTACCACGGGGACAGTAAATTAGACATTATGCATGGCTTCTTATGCTTTTGAATTGCAAGGTCAGGAAACAATTTATTTGTGAACTCAAAGAATTTGGAGCTTAGGGAATATTGTGTGCGTCACAGCAAAATACAGAGAGAGAGAAGGAGGGAATTAGTGTATGTGTGTGTATGTGTGTGTGTGTGTGAGTAAACCGTTTATGTAGCTGTGCAGTATATTGAGCATGAAAAATGGAACGGTCTCATCGTAATATAAAAATTTCTAATCATTCATAGCTACCAGCACCGGGAAATGTTCCAAATAATGATGTTTGAGTACAATAGCGGTTGCAACTGCATTTATCTTGAGTCTGATTAGAATAGTTTATTTCAGGTTTCCTGGGGAGGGAAGGTTTTCTAGGTGCTGCTGCTGGCCCCTGACCCACTGGATTAGCACCAGTCTGGGCCGACATGGAGTCGCTATGGCAATGGCTGCTGAGAGGCAAGTGGAAGCGATCTGGGCCAGAGCAGGGTTAATCCCCTTTAGAACCGGCATGCTGGGCCCGATTCGTCAGCTAGGCCGTACTAGTGCCCTCCCCTTCCCCAGTCTCTAGCCCCAGTCAGCCTCTTCATTTTCCACACACTGCTGTGGAATACTAAACGCGGGCTGTGGAATGCTCTGTCACGCCCAGACTTTCTACCCCAACCCCCTTCGCCTGCCTCACCAGTATCAGCCAGTTTTCCCAAAGCAGGAACCGAACCCAACAGGTCCTAGATATTCAAAGTGGATCCGACAGATTTTGACATTACAATCTTTTGGACTCCACAATTACTCCCAATTAAGTTAAACTGAAATTTATTCTTTTTTTGAGTGTTGATACTTAGTCTACTATATTTAAGGTAACCTAGTAGATGCTATCCTTAGGAATGTGGAATTGTATTGGTTCTAGGGACGGTTGTAGCAGTTTTAGGTAGCATTCTATACATTCAAGATGGAATTTTGTCAACCTACAAACTTTTGGGTTTAGACAGAATTTTGTGGTTCAAACAGTCTTTTGTCAGGATACAGTTCATTTCAGAGAGAATTTTGTCAGGTTTCAGTCGGATTTAGACAGAATTTGTTAGGAAATTTCATTGAACAGTCTGGTTTCAGATTCAAAACTCATAGGCTGGTTATAGGCGGAACGCAGGAAGAATGATACTGGGCTATGGTTAGGTTGGGTTCATGTGCGATTAAAGCTCTAGTTTTTCTCTGTCTCAGGGCAATAGTCTCGTCCAGACTGCAATAATGACAGGAGTTGATCTTTTAAAGACCATCGATCAAAATCATTGCACTTTTTCAAGTGTTCTTTTTAGATAAGGAATGTCTCCTGATGGCATTTGAAGTGAGATATAGCAAAAAGCTCAGCTTGGTGTGCCTAGAGTGTCACTTTTACACGTAAGGTTTGATGTGGGTTTGTGCTGATATTAAAAAGCTCTATCTAATCAGGTGCACGGGTCACTGGGAGATGAGGAAGATTCTCTGGCTCTGGGAAGGACACGTGAATCAGCAAATCTCAAAAGTCGATGATAAGATCGATCTTTTGTGCCAAGTGGGCCTCCATACTTGGCACGTCTCCTGTGATATGAAATGTCATAAATCTCTCTTTATCTCTCTCAGATTTTCTGAGGTGTTTTTATACATGGACAGTATGTTTTACTTTCTTTTCTTGAACAGCTTGATCCAAAGGAATTGTACCTGATTCAAACAGTCAGTAGAATACAGACCAGTACATGATGACTGGGCAGTCCTACTAAGACTGAGTAGAACAGTAAACTCATTCTCGCTGGCGTCGTTACCATATAACTGTTAAAAAGGCTCGACAGGAAACCGTCACCAGCTCTCACTTTTCCATAAATACATTACCGCAGGAAATAAAGGACCATTTGAGGAAGTTTTCATTCATATAATCCCTCTCTCTCAGTTAAGTGGGGCTCTTCTTATGCCCTAATAGAACAGAGCAGGGCTCTTATTGCCACTAATTGCAGCTGAGCCGAAAAAGGCGCATGGCAATGGTGGCCATCTTACCTTGGGTGTGCCTGGGGCCGTGGTGATATCCTTGTGTGACGGGTTCTTGCTGTAGAGAAAAGGAACAGAAGACGCAATGATATTTCAGAAGCATGAAAACAGAAATATGACAACCATAAATGGAGTTGGGAGAAAACAATTTCATCACACCTTCTACTTGCCAGAGCAAATGTTGTTTTGTTATGCTGAATTTACTCTATTTTATTTCTATGCTTGTGCTAAATGCTAAAATGTCAATGAAATTGTCACCTCCATAACAAGTGATGATGCGTTAGCTGACTTGAGTTAACCTAGTTAGTGTAAGGGATGTTGCTGCTGCCTCTGGGTCACTGGTAGTTATGCCCATGTGCTGTTAAATTAAATGACATAAGGCAAAAGCACAGTGCTGCATTAAAATCCTCAATGTTGCATATCTGCAGGCTCAGTATGAGTACCTGTGTGTGCACATGAAAACATTAGTTTCTAGCTATGATAGCAACCATGCAGCGATAATATAAAGCCAACCCTGGACAGAGGCACATCTAGTTGTACAGGAAGCGATGTGTGGATGAGGAACTGGCTGTGGCAGTAGCACTTGACTGACGCTCACTTTTCTGCTCAGAATTGCTCTCCGCGGCTTCAGTGAACAAGTGTTAGAAAAGACAGCGAAGACAAAAGTCCATGGAGCTACACAAATCATGGTTTTAATCATGTGGAGTTGAAAAAAAAAGCAACGGCAGGCCTTAGCTGTTCCAGCCCTGCCCTCTGTGCCACTCAATCCTGGCAGCCCAGGGCCATGCTGTATTTGAAACAATTACTGTCCAAAAGTACCTCGGCTAAGCAGATTTGGGTTATAATTTTTTTATTGAAGTAATCATTCTCATGGATGCGCTCATTCAGTCCTTCAGAACACCTCCCCCCAAACCCCCCACCTCTCTTTCTCTCTTGTAGTTTGGCTGAGGCAGGAGGAAATAAATGATTTTGCTGTTATTTGATTTGTCAGCGAAGCGCCTTAGGCACTTAGGGCTTTTGAAATATGTCGAGGACAATACGCCGGCTTGTAAACATTGTATTAAGAAGCCGGAGCGGAGCAGCGAAAAAGGAGGAGGTGGGACGGTGTGTGGCAACTCCCACCCCCGGCTTTGCCAGGGGGTGCTACGTTGAACCCCTGCCTCACGGACCTAGACGATTGAAGAAGACTGATTAGAAAGCAGGAAATATTAAACGGGCCGACTCAAGCAGCCGCCGACAATAGGCAGAGACATATCAAATCACATCTCTACCTCAAACATTAATATCCCTTATTCCATCTCCCCTCCCTCCTTCTCTCTGTCTCTCTGAAAAACACATATACAAAGGCCCAATCATTCTCATGTCTCTTTTACCTTTCATTCTGCACTTTTTCCCTTCTCTCTGTGTTTCATAGTCTGTCATTTTCACCTACTCTCTTTCACCCTCTCTCTCCCTTTTTTCTCTCTCTTACACTCAGAGTCAGAGTTAAATGGCTTTATTTGCATGAACTATAATTATGCCAATAATGTTGCCAAAGAAATGCTTATTACGAATAATGATAATAATACTGGAGATGAAAACAAATAAATAAAAAATATGTATATATATATTATACCCCTCTCTCTCTCATCTGTCTCTAGCTAAGTCTCTCCGATGTATATTCAAATGGCCTTAATAGATGAATTTATAATTTGCAAATGTTACCAGGCAATGCTTAATCCTAAGAGTGATATGAAGAGGCATACTGAACAAAAAAAGACCATTTGTTTATACTCTATATCTCTCTCTCCCCCTCTCGCTGTCTCTCTGTATTGTTTGTGGCCAGGCTGTGGCTGGACATTTATGAGACTGTGTGATGATGAGGTGGTCCACTCTGATGGGGGAAAACGTCACCCTTGTCATGTTCACTTTATGTTTCGTGTTCAGTTGTGGACCCGTAGCAGCCGCTGCCGAGGCGCTGAAATTGAATTTGCTAGGGCCCTAATCCGACAACGTGATTTGGCAGGCAAGCTTGCCCCTGCCATAGAAAAACAGAGAGGGGGACCGAGAGGGGGAACAGTGAGCCAAACGAAGGAAGGAGACACTGTCACACTCGCTTCCCAATGTCCAAATGAAAGGAGATCATCTAAAGTTAATGCTGTTAAAGATTCTAAGTGGTAGTTGGATGGGTGGATTAAACACATGAATGGAAAAATCAGTTTTTTTCCTCTTATCATAGATGACCAGCCAAGAAATATTTTTTGCTCAGTCTTAGGTTTGCTTTTTTAGTTTTGCACAGGAACTGTGAGGTTGACGTATCTATAAGCATATATACCCAACCAGTGAGCATCGTGCAAATCATCACACATGCCGAACTGTTAGACAACCTTAAACATGCTGTTTCTGACAAAGTGTGGCATTCAATTATCAACAAATATGGATGTACAATGCAAAGATCAGGCACTTTTTGTCCATATTTACAGATACAATGTCTCTGGCTTAACGTAACTAAGAAGGAATACTTCTAGTCTTTGTGGGATTCTGCTTCTGCTACTTTAGCTCCAGCTAAATTAGCTAAATTAGCTCCAGTTCAAGACAAAATAGCATGTCTTGCTTAACTCACTATGTTTGGGCTCAGGTGAAAGTTGTGTACTTTTGATTTCTCGCTGACCTATTCCCTTAAGTGGTTGGAAAGGAGCGTTAGAAACCCTGCTGTCATGGCTGACAGGTGAGAATGGGTTGGGCAGTTGGTCCCGCCCCCTCACTCAGGTAATAAGCTTCATGCCTGCCTCTTGTGTAGTCAACATGATTGATCTGACATGCCGGGAGAAGAGAGATAGAGAGAGAGAGACAAGGAAAGAGAGCGAGAGGAAGAGAAAGAGACAACACAAATCAGGGCAGGGCCTTGAAAGAGGATAAATTACCCCATCAGAGGCAGCGCACTGGTTGTGAGATAATAAACGCACTCCCCCGGCATCATAAATCCACCTGTATGGCACTATGGTTCTCACTGGCCCTCACTCAAACACCCCCCATCCACCCACTCACACACTCACACATCATTCAACTCCACAGCACTAGCCAGCAGGCCTGGCCTGAGAACTCTCTACTTCAGTATGCAATACTGGTTAAAGACGTTTTGGTCCAAAGGCTCAAGAGCTGGAAATTTATGAAGATAAAAATAAGTTAATATCTAAAAATGAATTTATTTCCACACAAATAACGACATTTTGAAATTGGAGTGAAATTTAGAGTTTGTAATTGTTCGTGCACAATCACTAAATTACTAAAACTAATGTATGTACCCTATACTTTTCCATATCCTACAATTTCCTTTCTATATGTTGTTGAATGTATAAAACAGTGGCATTACATTACATTACTTTTTTTCAACTTTTTTTTCAATATGGTAGGGTGTGTTTAAACAGTCTTATTTCATCTAATTTTATGTGGTAAAACCTTTCATGTCTTCACTACTACTCTAAAATGTTGGGAAAAAACCAGTAGGGTGTCCACACTTTTGAATAGTGTTTATAGCATTGTTTGATGATAGTATAGTCAAAAGTCAAAATAGTTGATCAAAATGGAATTAGGAAAAATCTGCACACAGAAAACTTTACAGTCGCCACGATAGTAACAGGACCCGTCTCACACATCTTCAAAACAAGTGGGGTACAGTCTGTGTCGTGTGCAGACATTTTTTCCCCCTTCTTTATTGCTTCAACCCGCATCGTGACAATGAGAGAGAGTGACTTGTTAAGAGGCAGCCATCACTGCCAGATTGCAGAAACAAGGAGAGGCAATGTTGAGGCCCTGTTGTCAAAGTGACAGGTAGGTGTGAAAGAGAGAGAGCGGTGGGGGGAGGGTGGGAGGGAAGAAGATAGAGAAGAGATGAAAGCAGACACGCAGACAGTGAGAGTGGGATATGTGGAAGGAGGGCTGGAGACACTTTTCTCGCACGTCGAAGGGGATGTTGGTGTGAAAGCATCGACGGTAGCTTTCAGTCTCTCCTGTCAGGCTGGTGAAGCCCGTTTTGATACAAGCGACGAAGACGGGTAGAGCAGGAACAGAGGTTCAGTTTCGCTTTCACTAACGAGACGCCAGAACAAAGATACATATAACAAAAAGGAAGCCTAACTCCACCTCGTGGGCCATGCGTATAAAGGCCTGGGGAGTGGGAAGATGACAAATCCATAAGAAATGGTTTCTTTTATTAACCATTAAAAGTGAGGGTTTAATGCTGCCTTACTTTCGTTACTGGATGGACCATTTCACTGTTACAATGTTCAAATGCTTTGTGGGCCCAATACACTTGCTAGATTTGCTAGCCCCGCCTATTTGGTAAAGGCATTGCTAATGTTGGGTGCTTAGCCAGCTTGATTTATTCAATTTTAACCATCATATAAATGTACATAATACTACAACAGTTGCATTTATAAACAAATGTGTAAAACCTAATTGATATCTACTAAAAGCAAACAATTCTTAGTCTTCAACAAATAAAAGCATCCTTTTTTCAGTTATGATGGAAGGATGAAAGCTAGTAACAAATCAGAAATTCAGGAAAAATATTTGCCTATGAAGCTACCACTTGTAATCATGACCAAATGGCTTTTAAGATAGGAACACGTTATTGATAGTTCAGTTACTCCAACAGCAATAGCCCATGCTTCTGTATCTCTATAAGCAATACAGCACTGCACTTTCTGGACAAACTGAGAGAGAGAGAGAGAGAGAGAGAGAGGCTAGTTATGGCGAGGGAGATGTTGAAAATTGAATAAATACCAGTCGGCGATAGGGGGTTTGTATGTGAAGATAAAGATTGCTTTTACTCCTGTTTGCCACCCAGCTCTCCACTCGCTCTGCTGGAGGCAAATTGATTACGTGGAGGGGTTGGGAGGGTTGGGAGGGGGATATGTAGATTGCCCTGGCTGACGGTGCAAGCGGATGTGTAAAGGCCATGATGGATTTCCATTTCCATACATGAGAAGCGGAGAACACGAGAGAGGTGATACAGCCACAGGGGAGCGAGAGATAGAAAAAAGAGAGAGAGAGGGAGAGAAATCTGGCAGTCCCAATCTCAGACACACTCACCCACATCCATCCAGACATCTGCCTAATGCTACATCTTAAATAGCCTTCCCCACTTCACATGCACTCCGTTCTCATTTGCTGCCCAACGAAACGGTATCATTAGAGGGAGATTTACTACAAATTGCCACAAATTCGGCATGTCACTTCCAATGATCTGTGTGCGTGTATGTGTGAGAGTGTGTGTGAGTGTGTGTGCAGAGCCTTGCCTTGTTGGAATGTTAAGTTAAGAAAGGAGGTGCTCCACACAAATGTCTTTAAGACCCTACGTGCTAAAGGATCCATGTTGATTATTAACGCCTGAAGCTTGACAGTATCCAATCGAATGGAATTCCACTTGAATGGAATTCCAATCTAATGGACATAATACTAGGTCTAATAGATTTAATGGGAGGCAATTGGTTGTATGCTAATTCACAAGGTTGTTAGTTATTTATTCTTAGGCTTTGAGTCTGCCGGTCAACTAGGTACATTAATTGTATCTTAATTTATTGTATTTCACTTGTAATACAGGCACTGTCTTATATGCTTCACTTAAGCATGTCATTTTGTTGAACTTATGCTTTTTAAAACGATTTACAGAGAAGGAAAAAGCTTAGCTTAGCTTGTAATGGCATTTATGTAAAAATATATTATAAAGTAATTTTAGACCATTTTCTATTCATCATGAAATTTGTACGCAATCTTTTCAGTCTTTGACAAAAACAGAGATGCTGATAAAATACATTGGATTGCAATGACTCATGATTACTGTTATATTTGTTGTCATAAAATAACTTGTAATGGTATTAATGGTAACAATGGTCATACAGGGAGTCCCCGAATTACAACAGTCTCGACATACAACGTTTCGAGTTTACAACACTCGCTCCCACTCCCACTCGGCTTACGTCGTTAACCTCGTACTTACGGACTATGTTGGCAAACTAGTTTGGTTGCACACGGTGGAAGAATATGCAGCAACGCCGTGTATGAGTGAGGGAGTTTTCCTTTTCCTGTTTCTGGCTTAGTTGTGTTTTATGATTTTATAACTGTGTTAGGATTGCTAAGTGACTTAGGCTAGGGTGTGTTACTTTTGAAGGAACAGATCTGTGTCGTAACTCGACTACCCCCTGTAATGGTAACAATGGTAAAAATGATAATAATGGTAAAAAGAGAAATTTGTTACTGTTAAAAACCAGAAAATATTTGTGTTTCAAAATTTCAGTTCCATTCTATCATTATTATTCCCAAACACATAAGGCTGAGCACTGCACTAAGCATTCAATGAAACAAATTCTGACAGTTGGAATAATATAGTAGGTAATGCTGCTGCCATGCAGCAGACTGAGAGACAGAACCAGTAAGACTCCTAACATTACACTGGCCTACATCTGTAACATGAACAAAACTGTAAGTTGCTCTGGATAACAGTGCTGTACAGTTTAGATATAATCATTTGAACCTAGCACTGGGTTTCCTCTCTAATCTTTCAGAATTTACTCTTTTCTCACTCCCTACAATCTCTCTCTTTTCTTACCCTGCTCTCCCTCTCTTTAGTTTAAGTCCTTGCTCAGCAGTAGGCCGTGGTGGGAGTGTGCTGGGGTTATAACTCAGCGGACTATAGCATGGGGTTAATGGGAGCAGAGCGAGACGGACTAAATCACAGCTCAGTGATGCTATGCAGCATCCACCACCGACAAACGAGGAGCGATGACGCCATTTCCTTAAATAACCTCCGCCATCCACCAGACCCGTGTGGCCGGGGCCAAGTCCGCTGCCGCTGGCCACAGGGGAAGGCCACTCACTGCCCTTTATTAATTATTAAACCATAACTCCTCCCTGATGGATAACCATCGCTCCTGCTAGAGCTCTCTCTCTCTCTCTCTCTGCCCAGAAGCATACAAGAAATGAGTGATAGAACAATATATGCTTGAAGGGAAACGCCATTTGTTTCGTTTACTCTCTCTACAGTGTACATACCTTGAAGCTTCTGTTCTTACATTTGGTTTAATTATTTCTCATTTGTTGTTCACTTATTCATACAGTCTTTGGGCTCATAAGTAGAAGAAGAAACACTTTATCATGTATTTCTGCATGAACAATCTTGTATTGTCTAGGACAGTAACTCTGTGCTTCTATCGATTCTTTGACATTTAAACAAATGCAAAAAAAAAGTTGGAACCGCATGCTTTCAATGTAAAAATGTATACTGAATGTCAATGTACATGTTTATATTGATTGTAATTACATTTAACAGAGTGGCAAAAGGACAGTAAGGATTCTACATCCGTAAGGCTTATACTGAATTCCTAACAATACAGGCAGAACCTGTGTTGACCTGTCTATGACCTAAAGATGCATTTCACATTGTTTATGTTATGGGTACTGGCCCCTGTCTCAGAGACAGACACCATAGAAGCGGCACAGGAGGGAAGCGCTAGCAGCTGCAGAGGAAGAGCAGAATGTAGTCTAGTGAGCTGACCTCATGCTAAGCTGTGGGCTCATGTCAGCTCCAGGTGAAGTGTCCTGGGCCATGTCACTGTTTCTAAAGTCTGGAAAGTCTGGCCTGGTGAATGATGGGTTGCTGTGTGGATTTCTCTGATCCAACTGACATGCTTAACACAGCCTGCACAAAAGCCTGACGGCAAAACGGTCTGATTTATGAGAGTCAGGCCCAAGCCATACTGCAGCGGAAAGGTGGCTGCCTAAGGCGATATTGGGGTGTTAAGTCAAATATGTCCTGACTGGGGGGAAAAATAGACAAGTAAAGGGCTAAACTACCTTGTCAAGTGAAGCAAACAGTCTCGTGAGGTGTTTTACTTAAACCACACATTTCATAAAACTGAAAGGCAAAGAATGTTTCTTCTCCGTTTCTCAGGTTAAGGTTAGGGGTACATTAAAGGTTAGGGTTAACACTTTACTAAAGGCCAGCACTCATAAGGCTACAGGACACCTATGTAAGCCTTTCATAATAAACTTACATAAACTTCTGTACAGGCTTGTTCCAACATGTGTGACTTGTCTTGAAGGCACATTGTCATGACAGTGTTATGAAATAAGCCTTTATAAATGTCTATATGCGTTTATGTCTGTAATGATTGAAGGAAGGGCTGGATCCGAGGCATAAAAACACATCCTTGGTATAAAAGCAAAAGTGTGTATGTGTTCTACCTGATGTGCAAATGGGTGAGCCTCTCCATCTCCTGCTCCATGTGCTCCTGCAGTTCTCCGGGGCGAAGCAGCACCTGACAGATTGGACAGATCGGAGCCTGGCTGTCATATAGAGACACCTTCTTCTTGCCTGATAGAGACCGAAAGAGAACGGGAAAGAGAGAGGGAAAAGGAAGAGCAGACAGGGAGTTAACAGTGAATAGTGAGGTGACCTACATCAAAACTTCTCAAACACACTCTGAATGCTCTTTCCATTGTCAGCCCAGTCAAGCAGTACAGTATTTGAATCTGATTTCACAGAGTAGAGAAAGTGAAGTGAGGAAGAGTGAGAGTGAGTGAGAGCTGTATGTGTGTTGGGTTGTAGTGAGAGCTCTGGGTTGCTCAGGGTTCTGTGTGTGTGTGTGTGTGTGTGTGTGTGTGTCTGTGTGTGTGGATTAAGTGGCTGGGATTTCAGCAGCAGGAGAATCCGTCACCCTCGGCCTCCTGTCTCCTGTTCCCTCATTAAAGCAGCCGCAGAAGCAGGCTCAGTCAGCCGCACAGAGTACATACTAACTTACTGAAGCTCACTGACTCTCGCCAGCAGCTCCGCTTTACTTCATTAGCTCAGCTTTTGACAACTTCAACTTCTGCTCCAGTGCAGGCCAATACAATGAAAGTGGAGAGAATACACTTTTCAAAGTATGAAATACTTTCAAAAAACCAAGCAACAAAATCTTGTTTTACAATGTGTGCATGTGTGAGCGCGGGAGGGGGAAAGAGACCTTTACTAAAGGATGATATGATGCTGCCACACATCAGCGACATGAAGTCAAAGAGAAGTTAAGCAAGACCCTGCCTGATGTCTCTATTTGATCTAGGCTAGAAAACACAATCATACAACACAAGAACTGAATGTATCACTTTTATAATTCTGCTAATTATGAATGTGTGGTAATGCTTCATGAAGTATCTATCTGAAGATTGTAATTAGCTACATGGATTTCAGAATTAATAATAATAATAATAATAATAATAAACAAGTATGCACTCATATAAAATAAGCTTCTAGACAAGTTTTTATTGACCATATTCCACTACTGAGTCAATATTTTCTCCATTTGCATTTCTGCATTCAGTCTATTTTTTTGTAATAATTGAACTTGTGATTTCATTATGCAGTGAATCATTTCCTAAATAATCATTACTCAGCTGTATTTATACTTCTAGCATATGGTGAGTTTGTGCTGAGCTTGTGGGTGTGAATTTTTATCAACTCACATCTTGTATATAAAACTGGGCGTAGAAAATAATCCCAGACGCTTTCTCCATGACTCAGATGCTTCCTGTTTCACTGCTGTCTCTCAACTCACACCTGGAGACAGCCAATCAGAGCGGCTATTTTTGGCACCCGGCACAATAGGTCCTCCCCTAAACAGGACATCCTGGATGAACTAGCCATTATTAAGAGAGAGACTACATTGTAATTGGTAAACTGAAGCTTACCTCATCGCGAACATACACACACACATACAAGTTCACATGCGTACTCATAAACAGGAAGAAAGGAAATTATTTTTGTCCCCACCTGTCCCCAGTCATCACACATGCTACACATAAATCTATATATAACTACAAAGGTCCCTGGTTTATTGCTTTGTTGTCTGCTTCAATTTCCCATCACAACAAGTCTTTGTTTATGACAGATGTGAAGATAACAGCTGTGACATATACAGTATGTTCTTTAACAGAAGTACATAAACACAATCCTTGAACTGCAGTTCAGTCAATTCTTTAGTAAATTTTTATTTTGGTAAGTAATTATCATTAATTAATCAGTACCTACAATAAACTACCCAGTAACTACAATTATTCATCAACTACTATGAATTATTCAGTAATTACTATAAATTATTCAGTAATTTAAATGAATTATGCAGTAATTTAAAAGTAAAGTAAGAATGTATTCACTATCAATTGAAAATAAAATGAAATACTGAGTAGATACACTGAATGAATTATGCAGTAATCAGTATGAATTACTCAGGACCTACAATGGATTACAGCAAATTATTTAGTAATTATTTAGTATTTATGAACTACTATGGAACTACTATGCAAGTTATGCAATTGTACGAGTGAGGAATACATGTGAGCCCGCTTATGAGGTCTTATGTGATTTGATGGGTTAAAACAGTAAATGTAATGCAGGGCTAATAAAAGTGTGTGTAAGTGTTAATTTAGAAGCCAAATCGTCATCAGTTATCGGATTTGGAGGTCAAAAGTAATTTTTATTGAAACGGTGAGGTAACCTAGGAAAAGAGTTGTCACAAACAAGGAAAGACACACAAACACACACACAAGCACACATCCAGGCTAATCCAACCCCTCTCTATATAAAGCCCCCAGCTCAGTCTGAGTCTGTCCTTGACTTCAGAGGGCACTGTTGTGTTTGTCTTCACATGATGTGTTTACTGTTTGAGTGGGTGATGGATCAGTAACACTCCCCCCCTCCTACATACACATACACACACACACACCAATACACCAATGTGTGGCAGGGACCCTCTGGGGGCACATATCCCCGCACACATATTGGCCTGTCAGAACTATTTCCTGCAAGAGCACAGATCCATCAGAGAGAAGTAAGCAGGGTCAATGTTAGCATGCTGGCTAAGACACACACACACACACACACACACACACACACACACACACACCCTTCCACCACCTTCTCTCTCCTCCCTCTGTGCTCCTCCAGTCGTGCCGCTGCATATTCAACCCCTATTCCCCAGCACTACTACTTAACGGCCGCGTGCTCTGGACACTTTAAGTGACTTTGAAAAATAGGTAATCGATTACAATTCCTCATGCCTCTGTCTCTCCCTCGCCCTCTCTCTCTCTCTCCTGCAGCATCCCTGCACATCTATTTCTAATTTTCTCTCCCTCTTCTATATTTGTTTTCCGTGCTCTCCTCTCTCTCATCTATTTCTCCACCCCTGCTCTCTCTCTCTCTTTCTTCTTTCTTTTTTAATAAATTTCTCCTTGTTGCAATCACCTGCTCGCTCCCTTCGATGTTGGATGCTAGTTTCATCATCTTCTTCTTAAATGCTGTATCTTTTCCTATTTCTCCCTCTCACACTGCCTCACTCTTTTTTCTCTTGCTTTCCCTCTCTGTCTCTATCTCATCCTCTATTTACCCCCTCTCTCCTTTTGTCTGTTTTCTCCCTCCCTCTCGCCTTCTTTCTACCTCTCCCTTCCTCACTGCCTCTCTCTATCCCTCTCTCACTTTTTGTTACCTCCTTCTCTCTCGCATTCTCGATTTCAATTTTCGATTTCAAAGTATCTTTACTGCCAGGACTGTTTCAGGAACAGTGTTGCCAAAGCAGTATGTAAAGTTGCTCTCACTTTTCCTTTCTGCTTCTCTGTCATCTTCTGTGCCTTCTTCTTTTTCTCTCTCACTTCTTTTTCTCCTCTCTTGCTTTTTTTCTGTCCCTCACTCTCATTCTCTCTGCTCTGATTCTCTCTTTCTTTCTCTCTCTCTTTTGATCTGCCTCTCTATTTCTTTCGCTCTGCATTTCTCTCACTGGTTCTTTCTCTTTGCTTTTCTCCCTCTTTATCTTTGCCCCCCTCGCTTTCCCTTCCTCTCTCTCTCTCTCCGTCTCTTTCACTCTCCTCTCCTCTCTTAAGGCTCAGCAGTGGTCAGCTTTATTGCCTTGACAAGATAATTTGAGTCGTGCCAAAGCAATCACCGCCTGCAAGAGTAAACAAAAGCTGAGCACAATCTTATTGGAGTGGCTGATGAAGCTCTTTACTTTCTCAAACAGGGCCTGGTTACTTTCTGGCTGCGACTTTTTCCCTTTCATGTGTAAATTTACTATAAAATGCTCAGAAACAGGTTTGCCTTTTTTCATTCAATTGTTGACATGTCAGGCAACTTGATGAACTGATGTTAATGATGTGCGCATTCATGACCAGTTCACGAGTGTGTGCGTGAGTGTGTGTGTGTGTGTGTGTGTGTGTGTGTTCGTGTGTGGAGGCAATGACAGTTCACCTCTTGAATCTTGCACTTTAATTCATTCGTACACAATCAATAGGCTCAGTAATGGAGTCCTGATGGCTTGGTCGAGCGCCTGTCACACCCTTAACCACCTCTCTCTCACCTGTCACCCTCAACACAACACACACACACACACACTCTCTGAGGGTGAACTAATGTACCATTATGCTGCCCTCTATGCAACTGACATTACAGCTACCTTAAAGCAGCGATTGGGGAACGGAGGGCTGGAGCTTTCTTCTCTAAACCTGGTAATTAACTGATGACTTGAACCAGGTGTGCAAATCACCAAGATGTCCTCACCCTAATCCAGACAAAACCCACTGAAAAAAAATGTAGTGAATTGACATGATATAATGTTATAATATATAGCATCAACAGGCTACTTCAGTTTACTTACTTTTGTCAATAATGTATTTGTGTGTGTGTGTGTGCTATCAGTTGGTAATGTGGCACTGCTGAAGAAGAACTGTGCTGACTCACCTATCTGTCAATACACACACTGATGAAATGTCAGTCATGGAGAAAAGAGTGTGTGTGTGCGCGTGCTGACAAGCGCGTGGGTCCGCATACTCCTTTGGAAGGGTTAGGCGTGTGTGCTTCTCACAGGGGAGAAATGATTAATCACTGGCTGTCTCTAATAGTCAATCCTCTCTGGGGAGGCTGTGGACACCACTAGCGCACTGCACACACACACACACACACACACACACACACACACACACATAATGCTTCTGTCTATAGGAAAAGCATTAGACACACACACACACACACTACTTGAGCACCAACATATATCATGCATCATCCTCCCCACTATCCTATAAACACTAGTTCTCAAAGTCAGACTAAGTAACAAAGTCAGCTGAGTTAGTCTCCTACATATTCATGTTCAGAAAAACAGAAAAATAGGCATGAAGCACACTAGGTTAGCATTGCATATTACGAGTTGTATAAGAAACCCTATTATTTTTAGGTCCCAGTTTTTAGCATGATGCTAGTGGCCTTTATGTGGCATTCGCCAGTAACCACCTTCTTCCAGTGTAAGAACCCATCTCGCTCTCTCCTGCCTCTTTTTTTAGCCTGTCCTTTTCTTTTAATCACTCTGTCTAGTCACAACGCATCTCATCCTTACCCCCTGCCTCTTTCTCTCTCTCTCTCTCTCTCTCTCTCTCTCTCCCAGGTGACTGATGGCTGGTAGCAGACAGAGAGATAAATCCAGGGACGGAGGAAGGGGGAGTCTGGCGCATAGTGCTTGTCAGCGCGTTAAAGATGATTAATGTGGGATGCCCTCATGCGCCGGACCCCTGCACACACAGGCAGGGACTCCGTTTAATCTGCGGGACCGCCGGGACCGGCGCGCAGAGAGGGCCAATAACAAGGAAATAGGACTGACAGAACTTTTTAGTGCCGAGATTTCTCACTTAAATGCCATGCGGAGGGAGAGAGATAGCGCATGAGAGAGGGAGAGACAGAGCAAGAGATGTGCCTTTGACAGCTCTGACTGAGTGCAGGCCCGATGTTCTCTAATGCGGCAAGATGGATCATCTCATCTCGCACTTTCTCTTTCTTTCTATCTCTCTCTCTTTCTCTCTCTTTCTTAATCTCTGTCATGGCGGGCCTTTATCAGGGACCCATCTCTTCACCCACACTTCCAGTCTGATAGCACAAGCTAATGAGGGCCTTTGGCTCTCCCAGCCTTTAGACGTTCCCTAATTATTAAAAGCACTTTCATCACCACTAACCTTTCCCTAACCTCACTCACAGCACAATTACACGACTGAGTTCGCGCATGCTAATATTCATGGCCAGCTAATATTCTCTCTCTCTCTCTCTCTATCTATCTATCTATCTATATATCTATCTATCTATCTATCTATCTAACTATCTATATATCTATCTATCTATCTAACTGTCTCTTTCTCTGACTACAGTTCAGCCATGCTTTACTGCCATGGTTGTTACAAGAGACATTGTTACAGTGCTAACAAACAACTGGCAGACGAAACAGAAGAAATAAAGAAAATTAACATTAATCAATTAGCCATTTACAAGATTTTTAATCATAAAAGTTGCAGGAACATGTATTGGTTTATTTAAGGCATCTGAAGCTTTGAGATGCCATAAATAAACATCTCCCTCTAATTATGCTAGCCGCTAGCTTGACAGTTCAAAAAGCATGCACTAGCCAGTGATGTGGCCCTTCCCTCCAGGTCACTTTTACACCCCTTACATGTTGTTTTACAAGCTGCTGGGTTATAAAACAAAATCTTACTCCACAGAACTTGACTGAAATATGCTCTCCGGCAACGGCTGGCAGCCAGTCACCAGCTGCTCTGGCTGGGTCTGCGGGCCGCACGTCTCCCCGCTCATTTAGCCTGGTAGCGTAGCCTAACTGAAACAGCGTGTAGGCGATCGCCTGAAAACAACCTTCCACATATCTGTGTGTCCATAAAACCAGGAACAGAAGGTTCTATTAAACTGTTTTCATGATAAAAAAGTATACTTTAACAAAGCACATAAGGTCAGTGTAGGTATGGTGGAGGAACACGTACATTCTCCTAATGTGCGGAATCTGCCACATTACTGTTTGGACGTATCTTTTAGCATGATGCTAATGACCTTTTAAAACGTCGGTCTCATAACCACAGCAAATTCATTCGCTCAGTGGCTTTAATGGTCTTCATCTGGTTTGGTTGTTTGCAAACGCTTGTAGGAAGTTTTATGTCTGTGTGTGTGCCACGTGTGTGTGTTCAGCGAGTCGAGTGCGGTTCTCTTAACGCACTGGCAAGAGAACAAAGTTTCAACTAATGGGCACAGAGGGAGTTGTAGGAGCCTTTTGAAATCTTTCCGTGTTAACAGAGTGTGTCTGAGCTGGATATGTGCACACACACACACACACACACACACACACACACACACACACACACAATGTTATAAAATTCCTATCTTTGTAGGGTATTTTCCACTGACTTCTGTATTACTGCAGGTAAACTACTTTGCCTAAAGGCAATCCAACCATACTTCTAATCTCAGTTAACAAAAGGAAACCCTGTGACCCTTTTCATATTAAAGCGGTTTTTATATTTAAAAAAAAAGTATTTTTACTCTTAAAGACCAGCAACATTTCCACAAAGCTACTTGCTTTCCAACATCCTGGGGAAATCTGACCCTCACAAAGAGCTTAGCAGGCCACACACATAGACAGGACTGATGTCATCCTGAGTTATTTGCATCTTCTCAGATTGGAAAATGCCCTTCCAAGACCAGTTCAACCAAAATCATGCACGTTCATGCTTCCATCAAGAATACTTTCTCTTCTGCTCCCCTGCACAAGGAGGTGCCACCCCTGCTTTTTGGATCTGCTTATTGTTGTTATGGATCTGATTATATTGATTATGTTTTCAATCTACATGGGCTGTCACTTTACAGGGCTAGACAGATGGATGCCCGGCAGAGAGTAATGTCCCTTCCTCTTGTCCTATTGAAATTTGAGAGTGAGAGATGATAGATTATTAGATCGTGGGGAGCAGATACACAGGGGAAAAAGTGCTTTAATTTTATATGATCATGTCAAGTGATTGCATATCATCACAGTGGAAACAAAACCTTATTTCTCTAAAATGATCATTTTTTGAGAGGGAAAAACAAATCAGGTTAAGAAATTCAGGCAGTTTTCAACCATTTTGGTCCATTCACCATGAAATGTCCACACAACGTAAAGGTCATTTGGGCTTTAATAAAAAGACACAAATGGGGTATAAGGTTTTGTTCCAACAGCACAATTACTGCCAAAATGTTGAATACCTTTTTGACATATTGTAATGAAACAATACTAGAAATGCACAATATATCATTTGCTAAGAGCAGGCCCCTGTAACATTGACAACAAAAATGCAAATCACTACATTTTCATTGTGTGCTGAGAGCATTATGAACAATTCACTTCAACTATATTTATATTATACCAGTACACCATAACTAAAACCTTAAACCATAAAGATGTTTCTGTGGGTGTTCAAATGAATGTAAACTGATTTTCTAAAAAATAATGGAGGTTGGTTTTTAACTTCGTCACATCAAGGGTTTTCCAGTGTGTAGTGATTATGTTGCAGGACATATTGCAATTGCAGTATGTAGCAGTATAACCGCAATATGGGATTTTGTCCATTTCATGCAGCTTGACCAGTTACAGAAGGCACTTTGCAGCTGGATTTCATACTTTTGGATTATAGATCACTGCAGCGCACCTGAAGGAGATGCACCTCCTTGTGTCCTTGAAGAAGCCTTAGGGCTCCTTGTCCACCATGTTGCTCCTTTTCACTTTCCATGCATCCTAAATGGGTTTTCCTGTCATGCATCCAGCATTTACGCCTCCCTGGCTCATCCCACCTTTCCCTCCCTCTCTCTCTCTCTTCTCCCTCTCCTCCGCCCCTAAACATGCCAACATCAGTAAACAGTGAAATCTCTCAGCCCCCTTACCGCACGTAACCGCATTACCCTGCCCGATAACGTCTTCAAATAATGCCCGATAAGAGGAATTTGATTTGATTCGCGGCCAGTTTTCTTCTTCTTTTTGTCTCCTTCGGAGACCCCCTTTCTTCTTCTCTTTACCTCAGGCTATACACCCCCCCACCTCTCCTCCTCCTCCTCTCTCCTCTCATCTTCTGCTGCTAAAATGACACCGCCTCGCATGCACAATCAAATAAATCCAGTCGGCCTGTCAACCTTCATTTTTTTGGCTTCGCACCTCCCTAAATCAACGCAAGGTGAGACGCCAGGAGTCATCTCCATAGCTCTAAATATGGGCTCTCCGCTCAAAAGGAAGGGAATTAGAGTGATAATGGGACTGGTCTTGGCTGTATGTGTGTGTATGTGTGAGTGTGTGTGTGAGAGAGAGAGAGAGAGAGAAAGAGAGAAAAAGGGAAAGAAAGAGATTCACTTTATAGTAAGTGAGCAGTGCTGGGTGCTAAGCGGGTTGGACAGTTACTGGGCTGATGATACAGAGCCCGGGGGAGGGGGGTTGTGTGAAGGACAAGAAAAGAAAGAAGGGAAGAGAGGAAAAGAAGGAAGAAAAGGAGAGAAAAGGAAGGGAATGAGGTGTCACGTCTTATTCGGGTGGATGCCTGATGGAATGGAACCAGGTTGACCCCGCTGCTGCGCCCAGTGAGCGTCTACGTTAGCGTTAGCATTAGCAGCAGGCCTAGCAGCATGTAGAGAGGCCACTCAAGGCTGACAATGATGCATTATGCTGTTAAATAACGGCTTCACACGCCCAACTCAAAGCTGATCACTCACACATACTCACACACACACACACACACACGCATGCACACACACACGCACACACACACGCACACACACATGCACACACACACACACAAGTTTTTAAAAGGCAAATGCAATCCCAGCGCAGTGAGTGAAGAGGGGAGTGGGGATCGAGCTCCATCACTCTGTCAGGAGTGGCGAACAAGCGGGGCGGAGTGTTTTGCTAAAGATGATGTGTGTTTGATCCGTGTAATCAGAGCAAGAGAGAGCGCAGCTACTCCAGTGGAAAACGGGCGAGCGAGATGCGCTGCGGGTTAACGGAGGGGTGGAGACACCATTATCTAAAAGAAATGATAATAACAGGGAGGACGTTTTAGAGGGCATAGCATGCAAGGCGTGCAAAGCATTTGTGAGTGTGTTTTAGAAGGTGGTGCAAAGTGTGTGCAAAGGACTGAGAATGTTAGTATTGTATAAAACATGTGGCTTTGTAGAGACTGGGAGAGTGGTATTGAAGAGAAGTGCTTGTGTTGGTGGGTGTGGGTCCTCACAGTAGTGACAGCTGTTTATTCAATCAATCACCTTGTGGCTGGTACAGCAGTGTGTGTGCCGCGGCAGCGGGAGATTGAGTTTTGCCTCACAGGGGAGAATGGAGCAAATTAATAGAGCATTACCCAGCCACTGACCCAGGAAATGAGTCTGACACTGCTGGGTTAGACCTGCCAGCTTTTGCCTGCTTCTCTCCCTCTGTCTCTCTCCGTTTCTCTCTCTCTCCCTCAGACAGTAGTCCTGGCCTGTGGTTGTGTCTCACTCCTGGCTCTGTGCTCTTCCCAGGGGGAAAGAGCCATTACAGCTCCCTCCCTGAGCAGCCAGCTGGAGCAGGAGAGGGCATCAGCCCCACTTAAATATGGATGGATTTGGGCGGCTCAGAGAAATGGTGCGTTCGTCTGAACAAGTGGGACCTGTTTGCAGAGCGGCCAATCGGGCCGGTGAGGGGTCACATCCCAGAGGAAGAGAGCCCTGCTGGGACACGCACATGTGGGTGATAGCCTTTCACTGGGGCCATCCATCACCAGCCAACGTGCCCAGAGCCCTTAACCCACGCACACTCACTAGGCCTGTAGCAAGCTATGAAAATAAAACGTAAGAAAAAATGTAAAAATGTATATTTTAGAAAAGTGGAGATTTATTGATTCACAACCCCTGTCCTGGAACATCCCTGCCCTGCATAATCTGGCATTTTACCTTAAAGAATCTAGCATCTTAACACAACCCTGAATGCTGATTATGAGGGATCTACATAGTATTTAGACTGAACTGGAACTAAAACTTACTGGGACTAAAATTTACCAGGAGAACACATCTTTTTCTGACCATGTTGACAAGGTCTGAGTCTGTTTTTTACAGCACTGTTCCAACAGACAAACTATGGGCTTGCAAAGTATGGGCTTGCAAATGAGCTGAGAAGTTAGTTTAGGTGTGTTAGAGCAGGAAACCACCAAAACATGAAGGAAAGGGAGACTCCAGGAACCAGCATATGGCACAAAAGTAATGAAACCAAATCAGGGCTAATGTCAATTAACGTTACGCTAGCAGTTTGTTCCAGCTTGTAACTGATGCCAGGTGCTGACTGCCTTTTGTCTGTCCATTAATGGGATCTCTCTCTCTCTGTCTCTCTAACACACACACACACACACACACACACACACACACACACACACACACTGCTTCCCAAATAAACGCCTAACCATAATTGATAGCACAAAGCCACAGATAACCTCTACAGATTTCTTTTGCAAAGGCAGTGCCCCCATCAGTCTCCCCTCCACCCTCCCCCTTTGCTCTCATATGCCGGAGAGAGGGAATTAATTACCAGAGCCAATTTACTGTTTATACTCTGATGTTTTAACTAATTAGCACTAATGGCGACAGAACAGCAGCCGGCGGAGTTAATTGAATTCAGACGATGGTGCAGAGAAGAGAAGCTACAAGGTCCATCTGAACCGAGCAGCTAGCAGCTGTCATCACTGACTGGGCTCCCCCTTCTCTGTTAACACTCTTACTACACACACAAACACACACACTCACACACACATTAAGCAAATGTATTTACAAAGGACCTGTCATCTCGCATCACTCGCACTGTCTCTTTTGAATCGCTTTATGAATGCTGCTCCGGAGCGGTTGATGCTAATCTTCTGCTGCGCTAATTCAGCTCCGGAATGCTACTTCACTGGTGTTGGAGGAGCTGCTGACTAAATGACTGGGTGTAATGCTGAACACATCCCGCTTCAGCGATTTGAAGCCGTTGTGAAAAAAAACGAGCCATAAAAAACCTCTAAAGGCTTAATCATTTGAATGTTACAAGAGAAAGTGCTGTCACGCATGGTGATCAATCATATCTAGCACCACCAAACGGGCTGCCTTCTGACCTACTCTCAGGCCTTGTGTTCAAAATGGCACTCTACCCATACGCTAAAGAATCAGCACTAACGTAACATACTGATCAAGGGAATGAGAGGACACTGCTTGCTCATCATTCTGAAACAAAGGCACATTTCATCGCATGTAACACCAACGATCAACATGTTAATCAATCGAGTTTTTACAATGTAACAAATAGTGGCTTTAGCTGCCCTAATACCTCAATAATAAGCTAATTAACAAGCCTTTTGTATGTTACAAATTGTGTTAGATCAGGGAAATCACTAAAACAGGTGAGGGCTACACCAGGACCAGGATGGTGAACCAGCATTACACTGAATCTACCAGCCTCAAAAGCATAAAGAGACAAACCAGATGGCTGGCGTTCTGGAACTAAATCTTGCTCTGGCCTCTATTGAGAATACCAAAGAGCAGGTTATCTTTTCTCTCTTACTTCTGATGTGAAGTTATCAGCCATGCTGATTTATTTATTTTTGTCTCAAAAAGTTGTGTATAACACAATAGTTTGCCCATCACCGGTGAAGCATGGAGACCTGTCCAGTCCATTGGGACTGCTTTGTCTCTGTCCCTGAGATTAAGGCTCAAAGTCAGGCTAAAGTGGCATGCGGGGTAAAGGCGATCTGTCTTTCCCCAGCTCCGGTGTAGACAGAGGGGAGGTGTGTGTGTGTGTGTGAGGTGTGTGTGTGGGGGGGGAGAGAAAGTGAGCCACTGATTGATTCGTCACTGGAGACTCTCCTGTGTCTGCTGCTCGACTGCTGCTGCCCGTGCACTGAGATGAGAGTCTGCAGTACAACAGCCCTCACAAACACACACACACACACACACACATACAAATGCTTGCCCCCTCTGTGCTAGGGGGCCAGGGACTTCCTGTTCCTCGCCCCTGCTCATCTGTCAGCTCCTGGAGTGAGCTGACACCCACTAACACCTTCATCGCACAAAGCATTTAGAGCCTATGCCTCTCCCACTTGCTCACTTTCCCCCGCTCTCTCTCCTCGGTGGCTGGCCCCTGGTTGTTAACACAGCACCTGTCTGCAGTGCAGTTAAGGGAAGAAATAAATCACCCCTTCCCTGTTATTGTTCATGTGGAAGTAGCCTGATGAATGTGTACACACATACACACTCGTACTAAATAAAAACTGTTCATATAAAATTTAAACTTTTATATAACGATTGCAGTATGCATGCTTTAGTATGTGCTACATCCTAGATAACTGAATGGTTGTTCATCCAAGATAATAGCTTTTAGGCATGTTTTACACTTTTTTTTCCTTTAACATTACAAAAGCCTTGTACAAATTGTGAAATAGTTCCAAGCAGCTAGTGTTTTCCATTTTTACCTGCTGCCACTCAAATAGTTTGAAGTAACGAAGAGCTTTTATAATCACCACTGATTACTTTCATTACCCTTAAAATGTAGTAAAACGTCTATTTAGGTGTTTTTTTTCTGTTTCCCTTGTCATATTTGTAGATTTAATATACAATATGTGTCAAATGACCTCCAAAAATGGTTGAAGGAAAAAGCTTTCTTAACTTTAATGAATGTCATTGTCACAAGATCTTCTTAAGTAATTTTGGACCGTTTCCATTAGTCCAGTTGTCATCAAATGTGCACACAATGTAAAGAGCATTTTCAGATTTAAAAGTCCAACACTAAATCCCAACCTGATCCTTACCTTGACCTTAGTAAAAGGATTATGTTATTGAAAAAAGTATGTAGCATTTGAAGAAAGCACATTACACTATCAAGACCAGTGCAACCTGACAAGGTAGTTTAGGCCTAAAAAGCAGGCACAAGCTCACAAACACACATATTACAGTAACTGCTTGCCCAGCACTACAAACAGCCCCACATCAACATCCGCATCCACTTTGGTGTGTGCTTGTAACCTAGTGTGTGTGCTTTCATGCTCCATACGGTGTGTGTCAGAGGCACTGATCCTCAGAAATATGGCCCGACAGGTCAGCGTGGCGGAGCAGGGGAATAATCAGCACGCCGCTACTTCCACTACAATAGGCTGTGATTTATCCTCCGCCCCTGGCCGCACAGCATCTCAGCCAAAGCCACCCCGCCCCCGGCCTGCCTGCTAGAGATCTGTTCCTGCTGTCATCTGCCAACACGTGCTTACAACCTCACACTGCCCAATATCTTTCACGCTTTCACTTTCACTTTCACTCTCTCTCTCTCTCGAACCAACTCTTTTGCATTTTGCTTACATCATATTTAGCTACACTACAGGCCAGAAGTCTGGGCCCACCCTCTGATTTTCTATTTTAAACAATACAATGCTTTTTCAACATTTTATAACAAGAAGAAAGTAGAAATATTTAAAACAAGTGTAACTGGCTGGTTTTGAAGTGTAATGTAAAAATAGAGACCGTAAGTTAATGGATGCTAAAGCTAATGTACGAAATAACCACCCCTTGCCTATATCTCAGCAGCACAGATTCACTGCATCCTTTCCAGCGATTTTTGGAAATAACTTGTATGCAAACCCTCCCAGCACCTTTTCAAGCATGCAAACAGTCATTTGCTGGACACTCATTTTGAACTTGTGGGCTCAGCTCATCCTGTGTCAGTTTAATGTGAAAAAAAGATATGGAGACTGTTCGTTTCATAGCTCTAGTGCAAAATTCAAGAAACACATTTCAGAAGCTGGCTGTTCGATTGATTTGAGGAGTGGAAACCTTTGATTTGACTCTTAAAATGTCAGGTGATTATTCAGTTTTTACACTAAGACTTAGGTCACTATCTGTACTTATTAGAGTGATGAACTTATAAAGAGGTAAAACATGATTAGGATGCCTTAGTAGTATTCTGTTGAAGTGACTTCCCCATGTCTCTGCTCATATCACTCAGACTCCTTCTTCTCTCTTTCTCTCCCATGCTGGTTCTTGGTGCTCAGTGAAGGCTCTCTCCTGACCTGGACGACTGGGCAGGATTGGCAGTTCTCAGCTTGTGAGGGTCCGAGGCCATTAGAGATGGGGGGCTGGTATCAGGGCTTGTCACTGCGCAAAGACATTCAGCTAATCCCCCCACTGTGCTCCCATATCTGTGTCTATAGCTGCTGTATATGCTCCATTCTTGCTCTCTCTCCCTCTCTTTCTCTCTCTCCATGTCAGTGAGGGCTTAATAAAGACTGGAGCAAGGGCCAGAGAGTGCAGCTGAGGGTTTGACTGGAAGATGGCTATCACGAGAAGTGGGTTTTTTCAAGGTTGCCCGATAAAAGGGACCCTGGGGCCCTTGTGGGCCACCACTCAGACCTCCACAACCTGCTCCCCCAGGGAGGACAGAGATGGGCCACAATCAGGCATGCTTAGATTGCATCACACACACACTCTAGCCAGCATCGGACATCATTTTGATCTTATCCGTACATGTCTCGAGGGTTTGACACCTCCTATACATTCTGCTTAGTCCGGTGCTCTATCTCTGTCAACGCGAATGGGCTTTAATTTCCAACAGGGATGTAAAAATGTAGCAGTGTTTTAGGATAGAGTCTGAAGAGGCTGATGAAGGGATTACTATAAACTATACTATAATAAAAATCTGTGGGTTCTAGAAGACCAGTTTGAGATCCACTGCTTTAGGGAACACTACTCAAAGAATCACTCAAAGAATCCTTTGCAACATAAATGCAATGAAAAAGTTACATACCAAATAGAGGTTTTACCTATACCTATGTAATCAAGGTAAGAATTATTTAGTATGCTTTAAACCTGAAAGTGTTTTAAATAAAGAGTACATCATAATAAAACTGCTAGTCCGCTCTATAAAAATTATTTGGCTCTTAACTTTAAATTTTAAAAAATTTATAACAGCTTGAATTGAAAGTAATTTTGACTGAATCAAATAAAATCGAGATTATGGTGAAACTTGAGATGGATGCACTGAATCATTTCACAAAGAATCACAGTCAAATCGAATCGTAGGCATAGAGATTTACACCCCTAATTTCCAACAGCAGAGGGGGATGTTACACTTTAGATGCAGTTTGTGTGCGTGTGTGTGCGTGTGCATGTGTGTGTGTGTGTGTGTGTGTGTGTGTGTGTGTAGTGCCGTGGCTGTTTAACCTCTCCGATTATGGACATTATTCAAAGGGTGTCAGCCTGCCCTGGAGGTAAATGGGGGAGCAGAGGACGAGTGCAGAGGGAGCATGGAGGGATGGAGGGAGGCGAGCAAAGGCAGATGAGGGAGAAATGCTCTGATTCAGGCCCATTTTTGTCCTTTAGAGTAGAAACACGCCGATCAATAGAAATCAAAGAGGCTGGAATGGCTCTTCTGATGCTCAGACATTAACCTCGCAACTCCCCTATCATCTCACTCTCTCACACAAATAAACACACACACACACACACACACATGCACACACACACACTCACACCTATACAGCCCCTTTCCCTCCCTGTCCTTAGTGCATTTGCAGCGCACTAGCATGCCCCGGCACACACCAGCTGACAGGGGACGGTGGTGTTTAGGAGTTTAAGCATTAAAAAAGAGGTGAAAGCGCTACAGCAGCGTAATAGCAGAGGGAGAGACAGAGGTAGAGAGAGAGAGAGAGAGAGAGAGAGACGAGCTTGTGCTGTCGCTTGCTGTCTGGGGACTCAAATCTCAGAGCAATTTTCAGGCCGGGTGATTGGCAGCTTGATGTGTATTCTCCCCCTGCAGGAGCAGGGCGATAACTCTGGCCCATTCGGCCATCGCCAGCCTGTTGTGGGGCTATTACAATGACGACGGCGATAAGGGACATTTATCACTCCTGCTGCTTGTGTGACAGAGGCGGTCCCATCAACAGGTCCACCGGGGGCCGCCGCACCAAGCACCAGCCACGGGGGTTCACTGAGCCTGAATTACACAGCACTCTCAGCCGGAAAACAATACGCGCACACACACACATACACACACACACACACACACACACACTTCCAAAGTGTGTATACTGTAGTAGACACACTTAGCGCACCCGGGAATGCTGAGAGAAATGTATGTTGCAATCCCAAAAGGCTTGTCACAGCAGAAAAGTGAAAAGTGTTTTTTTTCGTATAGATTTTATTCTTGGCTTACAGTTTCGTCTTGTTGTGAAAATCTGTGCCTCACACTGAAAAGCAAATTATCATTTATTTATCCGTCACTTTATAGTTGAAAAATGCTCTTAACACGGCACAGGGCACGACAAATTTAAATCATAACCCTTAACAAAGCTTGCTTTCCTATGTTCTTTAGACACTTACATTCAGTGAGCGGTGAAGCAGTTTTGTCTCAGGGCTAGTTCACAATAACAAAGACATTGTGCTGGACTGGGTAGGTTAGAGAGCTCTTTGTGCCCCTGTACTGTGTGGTCAAAAGGTCAATTGTCAAGTGGTGGGTGGCACGGCCTGCGCAGGCAGCTGAGAACTGGTGGAGGGCAGTGGCAGGCCAGGAGTCTGACCTCCCCCTCATATGACCCCAGTGACATGGCAAACACAGCCCCAAAATACAGTTACAGATCCTGACCTGTAGGGAGCGCCAGCTGGGAGAGAATCCAGCCTGAAATGAATGACAGCTGGCTTCTGTGGAATTTACCAAGTCTATATTCATTTTGTAAAGACTGAAACCTGGCAAGCTAAATGCATTTTAATAATGGTATATATATATATATATATATATATATAAAACAAAATGTGCAGGACACGGCTGCAC
>JBBPCY010000056.1:0-14236 GCA_037974405.1 Brachyalestes nurse
ATATATATATATATATGTATGTGTGTGTGTGTGTGTGTGTGTGTGTGTGTGTGTGTGTGTGTGTGTGTGTGTGTGTGTGTGCTCGTGCGCTAGTGTGTGTTTGCTAGCGAGCCACTTATCCACTCTCATTGCTCCAGTAACCATACAGGACCCCCACAGGACCACCAGGGAGCAGGTATTATTATTATTATTATTATTATTTGAGTGGTGGTTCATTCTCTGCTCTTAAATGATTATTGCATGTGTGTGTGTGTTCTATCCAGTTATTTGCTGAATTTATTGAATGAAAAAATAAAATAACATGTTAAAGTTGGGGCACCTTTCAGTCGATGCACTACTGTTATTTTTTGTGAGGTCTCAGGGCTTATGTGGCTCATTAGGCCTAAATCCAGAACACACAAGGGCTAAATTTGCTCAGTATCTCAATGTCTCTCTTTCTTTCCCTCTCTCTTTTTTTTTTGCAGGATTGTAGCAGTAACGTTTTTGTCTGGCACAGTAAATAATCATTTGTTGGTTCAGGGAACAGTAAATGATTGTAAATCTGCCAGAGCTCATGAGTATTTGTGGATTCAGTGTAAATTTTGGATGAAGCTGGTAAATAACTGTTGGCTTTCTAAATTAGTGCCTATATTTTGCTTATGCTTATGCTTATTCTTATGCTTATTTTTTACCTAAAATGTATGTTAGGTAATATCCAAAAACGTATCTTATCTTATATGTGAGAAACTGAGTGTGTTTTTTTTTGGTTCTGACATAGCTGTAGACTGACTGGCCAAGTAAAGGATGTTAAAAATTCAAATTCCTTCTCTCTTTTTCTCTTTCTCTCTTTCTCTTTCTGTCTCTCTCTCTCAGATCAGAGGTCTTTTGATGTCCTGTTCCAGTAACCCGTATCCTCCTGCTCCGTGTGTTCTCTGACAGGTTCTCACAGTTGTCGCTGGTGTTGGTTTCCCCTGAGCGTCAGAGCTGGGCCTAATTTGCTAATAGATCCCCCTGGAGCTTCCCTCTCTCTCTCTCTTTCTCTCTTTCTCTCCGATTATCCGACCCTGGAGAGGGCAATTAGGTTTAATCCTGATGAATAAATGATTGTTTCTCAAGGCTCTGATATTGTGACTGAGCACTTTTGGCTTCTAGTTATTTCCCAGGCAGAATTAAACAGGCTGAAAACATGCGACGCAGAGGATCACAGCACTTTTACCATGTCAGACGTGTTCATATGAACATGTCCAGTGGCATATGTAGCAAAATAGTTATTTTAGTAAATACTAAATACAGTCCAAATCTTGATATATAGTGATTGGGGTTTTTTTTTAATCGATTTTACACAATTTCCCCCACAGTTTCCAAGCCTGTTTGATGCTGGAGCTTTTGTAGTTGCACCGGACCTGGTGTATCTAAAAAGTAATTGAATATTTTTTTGGAACATTTAATTTAAATATCTTAATTCATTTTTTAAAAAAGGAAGACCTGCAATTAAACCTGAGATGCCATAAGTGCCCTATAGAAAAACAATCCTTCTGCATTCTCCTGTCTACATCCCAAAGAGAAGTGTAGGATCAGCCCTTCTACTCCAGCTTACTCCTGTAAGTAATCAGTTAAGTATAATTAATGAATTAATTAACATTCATGAACAATTCTAATGAAACTAATGTGACTGAAGAACTTCAGCTGTGGCCCCACATAGAGACCCATAGGGCTTTCCTCACTTTCCTAAACTGCTGAACCAAAGGAAAATCACCTTTGGAAATACTTTATAGCCTAAAATTAGACTTAATCTGGGTCTGGAAAGCTGCCCTTTACACTTTAAAGGGTTAACCATAGCTCTCTACAAATCTTATAAAACTTTTAGAGCACTACATGATACTACATCAGTACTACATATCACCTTGGGTATATTATAGGTGGGTGAATATATTACAGATTATTACAGTAGTATATTTCTGTGAACAGAAATAATTTACTGTTATATTGTATTATGTAAATATGTGTTGTAATAGTTCACCAGATATAAAGAATGGAGCAAGAATAGTGACCAAATGGCAGGGTTCAGGCAGCTCGGGCTTCTCAACATGCTTTGTATACACAATATAAGGGCGGTTAAACAAAGACAAAGCTGCAGACAATCAAAACTATGAGCATGCCCTTGTATTGACATGTTCGTGTTTGGGCTAGCAACAAGCATACAGCAAAGTTAGCAAAGAGTCTTCAGTTAGTGCACTTTTACCCTGAATCTGAAGGATCTTTCTTCAGTTTAGTGATGTATGTTATTCAAGAAAAACTGCTCCTCAATCAGTGAGAAAGGCCATAAAACCAGCAGCATCTAAACAACAGGGTTTAAGAGGTATTAACTGCTAAGACACGCCAAAAAACACACCAAGATCCACCATGGTGAGCGAACAGCTTTCGGTGGTATTAAAACTCAGACAGGCCTTTTATCCGACTCGACAAACCTGTTCTAAAGGCTAATGTCACAAATGCTTAATCCAAGAAGGTGAAATATTTCTTTTTCTATAGAGCATCGAAGCGTGGGCTAAAGCACGTCTGATTTAGCACGTCTGCTATGCTAATTACATCCGTCAGCTGAATCAGGTGTTAGAAATGAAAGTACCGGGAAAGTACCAAATTATGCAGAACCAGCCTTTAAGACTATTTGACCTCCTTCTGATAAGGAACAAGTTCACTAATTAAATACACAGACGAGAAGAGCCGAGCACTGAGTAACTAGCAATGCAAATTTGGTGTTTATAGACCATCTTTTGTGCATTGTATATTTATTTGCCCCCTTTCTTCAGTGTGATCACATTTTCCTTTTTTAGACCAAATTTTGAAGAAATTAAATGATTGTTTTCAGTAGCAATCATATATGCTAGGCAAGCACAGGGTTGCCCTGCTTAAAATATGAAAAAATACTGCAAATCTATCAGATGTTTAGGTTAAACATTATTTTTTGTTAGATAGTTATGTTGTAAAAGAGTTGAAGCTTTGATATTTATTCACATTTGAATCAAGACAGCCATGCACTTGCCTAGCATATGATAGTGACAGAAAATAAGAATTTAATGTGAAATCGCAAATATCACAACTGCTTACGTTGAACATTGTCTTTAGTTAGCTAGTTGTATTATAAAAACAGTGTTTTCACTTTTAAAGAAGTTAGTGTAAAAGCTGTTTTAAATTGCTGAGTTTAAATTGATAGTTAAAATACAAATTTCGTATCGTATTTAAACACATATCAGCAGCCCTGTAAGACAACTGGTGATTAGATTAAGCTTGAGGGCGTGAACTGATGACTGATAACTGCTGTAACATCAGTATTCTTAAGCTTTTACCGTGTTGAATATCCATTAGGAAGCAGACTGGTCTAGCCTCGACTTCCAGGTAATAGTATTGCCCAGACACGTTCCATCAAGAAATTAAATCCGACCTTGTCACTGCAGTGGAGATTAGTGTACAAGGACTGATGAGGAGATTCTTGAATCTCTTTCAAATAGAACATGCATTTTTAAAAAGGGGATACAAAGCATTTTCTTGAGGTTCTTTACCAATTCTAGGGTTTTTCCATAAATTTTTATATTATGTTGTGATTCTTTGAAAAGGTTCTTCACACTCACAAAAGTCATTTACAAAAAACAGTTTTCTTAAGATTCTTAAAGGAATCAAGAATGTTTCTTCAGATAATCCTTTCTGCACCATTGTTTCTAAGAGTGTAGAGATAATTCTCTGTAAAAAGATTACATTAGGCAATATTCTTACCTTGTATGCAGTTGATCAGCCAAGACCTTTTTTGTGTCTGATGTTTGCGTCTTTAGTATAGATAGCTTATAAATGGCTACTGTTTTTAGCTTTGTAGCTACATCTTCTGAGTCATTTGGCAGCTCAACACGCTTTAAGGAGAGCTCTAACCACCAATTCTGTGGCGTCAGCTAACAGATGCCCATGCTAGCTAGCACTACCCACGCAGAGAAGGCCAGTTATGCTCTGCTGGACTCCCAGTCATGGACATGACAATTACTTTACAACATGACCCAGTTTGAGGCGAGTTTGTGATGATTTAGAAATTCTGTTAGCATAATGCTAATTTGTATTCGTTTTGTAGCGCTAGTGTAAAAATAAAGATGGAAAATAACAGACACCTAACATGTATTGGCTAATAATTCAAGGGCAGATATACAGTAAGTCCATCCCCGTTTCATAAAACATGGAATTTAAAGAGCGTCTGAGGCTGTATAGAAATCATTATATATGAACAAAACATGAAAATGAAGGTACAAAGCTTTAATTTCCCAAAGACCATAGGTTAAAACAGGTTAACCAGTAAACGGGAGGAAACACTCGTCTGTCTGTGTGTCCCAACTGTTTGCCCGCAGACTCAATTATATGCTGAGTACACAAACAGGCCTGTCCTAGCAGGAGAGCAGAGAGCTGAATTAATGTGGAAATTAAAATACGGCAGATAACAAACATTCCTTTCCTGTCGAGCCATGTGCTGCGTTCATCATTGCTGCTTTACTGTTCACCATGGCTGATTCTCACCTCCTAACACACACCATTACATTTGCAGTATTTGTGGCAAACGCTTCTAAAGCAGGGAATTAAATCAGACCCTTGGAGAACTGCAAAGAAAAGCAGCAAAAGAGCCTGTAAAACCTGCCCTATCGCTCAAAGTAGTCCTGGCGGGGTTATTTGTTTGTAAATTATTGGGTAATTAATTTAATAGCAACCACAATGGCGCTGATGTCTATCAGAGCACTCACTAATGGCTTTCAGTACTGAAGTGGGGTTCAAGATGCATGAGCGGCAAAATACTTTCCACTGCCTGTTTAAATGATCCTGAAAGCTAAATCTAAAGAGAGCAGCATATGGTTCAGCAATTTGACCAGAACTCCCAAACTCAGCCCCACCAGGTCTGTGCAGTTTAGCGTCCCCCCCACCAAACACGCTGGGCACAATTTGGAATTCAGTTAAAGGAATAGTCATGAAACCAAATGTAGCCAATAGTTCATGGACACTTACTGCATCAGGTCACTAGAGACCTATTGTAGATTTCTTAATGATCTAATCATTACAATGAAAGCTAAGTTATTTAATGTGGTTTGATGTTGAAAGGGTTTCTACAGAAACAGTGAATAGAACAATGGTAATAGGAATCTGAGGAGTTTAATGGCTGAAATATAAAGTCAGCATTTGTATTCTTTAATTATTACGGAATTAAACATATATTACTGAATTATACAATTTATGTATATATATATATATGCATATGCATTATATTTAATTGTACATAGTTATACATTATCTGTCTATATCTATCTATATATCTAATCTCTCTCTAATTAATTTGGTGTCAAATTAATAGTGTGAAGGGGTGTTATTCTAATGTTACTTCTATGTTATAATTGTGGCTTGAGATGCCTTGTATGCATGGGCATTGGAACCTTATAAAAATTAATGATTTTAAACAACGTATATAATAATGATTTTTAAAAATCATTAGTTTATTTATATATTGTTCTTCTTTAAGTTTCTCTTATCAAATGTAGTCGATAAGCCAAGACATGTTTGGTGTGTGGGGTTTGCTTCTTTTGGTTTTGTGCTGGAGCTACAAGGCTAACATATGTTTAATAGAAGCTAATTAGCGTTGGGCAAAGTGCATGCTTAAACCATTAGGCACTTACCACAAACTATGTTCCACTTTTAAGTCATCTTAAATAGACTTGCTTATGTATGACATCATTCGCCTATATCACAGACAGTTTGGATGTTAGAGTGTCAGAGACACATGAGTAAGTCTGTTTGATGTTACTTAACAGTGTGGAGATTTAAGCATGCAGTTTGTCCAGTGTTATTTATCTTCCTTTATACAGCTCCAGAAAAAATAAGAGAGCACTGCAGTTTATGTTTAAATCAGCATCTCTATGCGTATGTCAACCATTCCATGCCAGTGTCTGTTAACTTCCTACACAAGCACCTCATTCTGCTTTATGAGGGACTGATTAGTGATCACCTGAATCAGATCTTATTTATTTAATCCTTTCACAATGTGACAAGTTGGATGGCAAAACACTACTAGAAGTTCGTCAAAGGAATTATTGTCATTTTGTTTAAGAGTGAACAAGAGATTTGTTTTCTTTGAATTATTCAAGTTCTGTAACCACTGCATCATTTCTCTTATTTTGATGTTTTGTCATAAATTTCCAGTGTCAGCAGTTCTTAAAAACTGAGGCACAGCTGTTCAGTTCAATACTTGCACCTATAAAAGACAAAACTTGAGAAACTGAACATTTTGTGGTCTCTTTTTCCAGAGCTGTATTTGGTATACTAACATGTAGCTTCAAAGATAATAAATCAAACATCACACACCAATCATGTCTTGATGGAAAGGAGCTTGAGAACTTTTGAAAACACACAAGGACACAGGTTCACATGTTAGAACAAAGCACAATATATTAAGACATTTTCACCAAAAAATACAGTTCAAAAACAAATGCAGTAATAAATTAGGAACAACCAATCCGGGTATTATGCACTACAATAGGAACAAACAGAATTACACACATGTTCACACAAAGTCACATAAGTCCAGATTCATTGGAAAATCTAACTGTAAGACTGCTGTAATGTCTTTAGTCACTTTTAGATAGAATACACAGGAAAAAAAGTAATCAGGATATCAAAATGTGGACAAAAAAGTCTCAAGTTTCATTTTTTAACAGTGTTAGCACTTCCATCGAGAAAAGCACAAGCTGTGTGTGATTCTTTTGAAAGTAGCAAACTAGAAATTCAGTCTTTAAAAAAACAAAAAGCAATAAACGTTTCCATTTTATGACATTGGGAAATTGAGTCACTTTTGCCGGAGAAGAAATTGCACCTCAATTCCACAATTCTCCAAAGCTTCACTGACCATCAAGTGCAGTAACATGACCATATATTTTTTGGTTTAAAACGTTATGAAATATGCATATCTCACACAACCATCAGGAACCCCTGTGGTGTCAACCTTGACTGCTTGTCTAGCCGCTCAGTTAGAGGCCAATAAAAACAACCAGGCTAGTTTTAATGTAACTCTCACCTTAGTTGTATGTGAAGAAAATTGATTCTATCTTTAATCAGGGCAATTCACAACTTATCCAGCCAAAGAAAATGAGCCAAATTGAGGTAAATTATCTATCAATAAAAAAAGTATATTTGTGTATATGTGTATATACATATACACTCACACACACACATATATAAATATGCACATACACATATAAGAGGGACATTTCTGCCATTTTATATTTTCATTAGAAATGCTGAAGACTGGAAGAGTAGTAACTGGGTGTGTCTGAGAGTATCACACATTATATATATATACATTCACAACAGATAAGGCGATTCTAAAATATTTCATTTTGGCTGGAGTTTCCCTTTAACACTTCATACCAATTTGTGGCGTACATATGAGGTTCACAATCAGTCCCTGGTGTGATTTGCTGCCGTGTTAAACTGCTATATACCCTAAAAAAACTTTTAAAACTCATCTAAGCCATTTTAGTTGCACTTCATGGTTAGTGACATTCTTGTTTTTACTGTAGAAATATTCATTTGGATCCCTTGGTCCACCAAGACAGATCTCGTGTAATCTCTTAATGCCACAGACAATATCTGAGTTCCTTTGCCTTTCATTAGAGTCTCGGTAGGGGTGATAACCACACACACACACACACACACACACACACGCACACACACACACACCCCAACACATTTATGGATTAATAAGAGATGAATAAAAATAAAACAAAGTTTCATGAAAGCTTCTGAATGAAAAAAGAATGAACACTTCTTAAGCACTTCTTTCCCTGCAGATGTGCAAGTCCACACGTTCTGCTGTCGAAGGAATGATGGTGTAGTGCCAACTGCTGTGGCAAGGCAGGAACATGTGAGGGGTGAGTGGAACTGGAACTTGTGTTAACACGACAGGACAGCCAGTGGAGAGCTGATGACCCTCTAACAGAATCACAGCGACGTGACACAGCGATCATATCAGTGGCAGCAGCAGATGCGAACAGATAACGGCTAGATTGGACTGGTTACTCTTTCCCTTGCCATTGCTGCCAAAAACACAGTTATGTCTCCTGCTCTCTTTCGTTATAATAACCGCGTTAAAACTGAATCAGGAGCTGCAGTCTAAAAAAGGCCCCATCACTCAATGCAGGCGCTACTAAAAACGTTATCCGAAGCAGTAGTACTCGTCCGAGTCCACTCTGGGCCGAAGTGGGGATTTCTTAAACGTGTCGTCTTCCATGATGGGTTGATCGTTGAAGCTGCCTGACAGCTCAGTGGGGGAAGGATGATCAGATAGCTCCTCCCCTAGAGTGTCCAGGTAGCTGCCCACTGAGATCCCATCCAGTTCATCAATCCTGTCGTGGAGGCTACTGAGGCTCCCGTGCTGGGACGCGTCCTGACTGTCCGTTAGACTGTACAAGCTGCCGTTCAAGCTGCTCTCTCGGCTGGCCATGCCCCCTCGCTCCTCCATCACCCAGCGGATGGACTCGATCCCTTCGTTGATGGACAGGAGCTGCTGCATCAGCTTGACATCGATGGCGCGGAGATGGGCCTGCAATCGAGAAGGAAATAACTGTTTTAGCTCATGAACAGAAGTTAAAACTGAATTAAATGGCAGATTTTAATGCCTAATTTGAATTGAATAGTTGTATGTTCTCCGTTATGCTTCTAACAGCTGGCATGAAAATGCAATTGTGGACGGAACATATATAAAATAAGATAAGATAAACCTTTATTAGTCCCACTAGTTGGAAATTTGCATCGCTACGGCGGAAAGTGGACAGAGCAAAGGTAGAAGCAGCAGAAAGTGGCAAAACAATAGACTAAAAGCTATGCAACACAAGATTAAAATAAAAAACTAATTACAAAACTAATACAAAAATAGAAATAGACATTTGTATGTGATTAAACATTAAAACTGGCCTTTGAAGTGACTACATATCACTGTAGTATATATATATATGCAGACTGGATATATATATTAGATATATTAGGTATGACAAAACAGTAATAGTCTAACAAGACAAACTGCCCATTGCAAAATTGGTTCACAGTAATATTTTACCTTTAAAAAAATATAGGTGATGTTAATCTATATATTATAAAGCATTCTAGAACCTGTAATGATTAGAATGTGTAACGCTCTGACAATTCTCCAGCTGGCTGAAGGCTTATAAAACTCGGCTTGTTTCTGTCAGACGGGGAACCAGGCCCTGCTACTCAAAGGCGCCTGTCCTGTAGCTGCACTCTGCCTTTAAAAGGAGAAACGCGCTGTTTGTCACTGCCGCCTTGACAAGCCGGGTCAAGATACACAAAGCAAAGGCATAACGCCTCAGCTCTCAAGCTGCTGGAAGCACTCGCTCAGCTGTGACGCAAGGACCCAAATGGGATGCAAAGTACAGTACAGCTGAAGCCAAGCAATTCAGCCAGAAGCACGAGAAGCCTTATGCAGACTTTTGTACTAACTACAACATTTGCACATGCAAAAAAAACACAAAGGCCAAACACAGATGCAGAATAATTACTCAGACCCCCCCCCCCCCGTGCTTAACATGCCTTTCATTTTATTTAATTATTTCTCACTCATATCTCACTAAAACAGGAGAAATTAAGTGGAAAGTGCAGATTCAGTCCATGTGAGGAAATATTACAATATGAACATGGTGAAGAGTTAATGCTCTTATTTTGGGAATAAAACCATCTGTTAATATTTTGCCATGGTTATGACATCGAAACAAACAGAAACAAGTCAAGAGCGCATGTGAGACTGCTGGTCCCGAATATATAAGTACTTAATGGTGTAATTATGTATTTGTGCCATTATAATGGAAATAATCATATAATTGTGAGGATTAACAGACACAAGCCAGCTAATAGTGTGTGAGTGCTATAGCGGTGGCCTGATGCTATCTGTGTTTTATAGCACCCCTCCCTCCACACACACACACACACACACACACACACACACACACACAGCTGGGCTGTAACACAGAGCCTCATAGAAACTCCAGCCAATAATACTGCTACTGTTTGCATTGTGACTACATCCTGTCTTTACCATCTCACTGACTTCACCCCATAGCCACTGTGGAATTCTACTGTGTGGATCAGAGATCAGTCAGAGAGATAGAACCAAGGCTGTCGACTTTGCAAGCCCATGACTTCTGGAACTGTTTTTTTTTTTTGTTTAACCTTAAAATGTATTATTTTTTTATATAATTGATACCCATTACAACTCATTAGGTTTTACCTATTGAGACAATTCTATGACTGTATTTCCATAGTTAGTTCCATTACAAATTGCATTTACATTTGATTTACATTCAGCCACAGGTTCGTGCCTGCGCTTCTAACCCCTTCAGTTGGTTCAAAAACAATTTGAAACTTCATCCCATAGCCACTGTGGAATTCTACTGTGTGGATCAGAGATCAGTATATATTCGCGCATCTCTTACACATCTTTTCCTATATATTTAACAAACCCCTCAGCCACTTACCCTCTTAACTGTTTTTCTCTACTTGTGTATTAACCTCTGCTTTGTTTTTCTCTTTGACAAGGTCGTTAAGATGTGTAAGTCAGCTAGCAGTAACTTGGTTAAAAGCTGCTGTTGATTTAAGTATAGCTCTACAGGAATTAAGAACAGTTGTGGACTACTTTAAAGCACTGATGTATGTCTTTCATTCTAGATCCTCTAGAAATGTTTTGAGATGAGGGAGTTTCAAAAGAACAGGAAAAAAATGGAGGTCTTTCTGATTCAAAATCATTCATTAGAGATCTGGAAAATCAAGATATTTTATTCTAGATACCCATCGAGAAGCTTCTAGAGTCGAGACGAGGACAGGAACCCATAATTGAGGTCTGTATGGTCCTTCTGATTCAGGATCTTTCATTCTAAATCCTCTACAAAAGTTTCCAGAACCTTCTAGATTCGAGATGAGGGAGTTTCAAAAGGACAGGAAAACAACATTGAGGCCTGTCTGATTCAAAATCTTTCATTCTAGAAACTAATCGAGAAGCTTCTGGAGTTGAGACAAGGGCCGGAATCCATAATTAAGGTCTTTATGGACCTTCTGATTCAGGATCTTTCATTCTAGATCCTCTAGAAATGTTTCTAGAACCTTCTAGATTCGAGATGAGGGATTTTCAAAAGGACAGGGGGATATTCCATGAAAGTAGTTAAATAATGCCAGGCTTAACCGAAAAAATGGGAGACTTGAACTAACGCCATCTCCCGAGTAAGCCTCAAGTCATTCCACTAACACAGTTCAGGCTTTTTCAATCAAGGCTAATTTCATCACAAGAATGCAAAAATATTATAACAAAAAGGCAATCAGAGTGATGACTTGGCGGAATATAGCAGACAGGCTAAAGTCATGTATTTGTGAATATTGTGATTTAGTGGTACTGATTAACTGTCACCTCGCTGCAAGAAGTTTCCCAGTTTGAACCTCCTGGCCATCTGGCCCTTCTCTCTATTGGCTTCATTAAATTAAAAGTATTTTATGTAGAATAAAAGTTACACTATAAAGCAAAGCGAACATTTCTATATCTTATAGTGTAACTTTTATTCTACATAAAATACTTTTAATTTAATTGTCCTTCCATGTTACTAATAAACTTAAATTGATGATCTGTGTGACTTAGCAGTGGTCTAGAAAATTATATTTCAGCCTATGTGTAACCCCTATGACTACAAAGGCTTTAGGTTGTTAAATACAGCCCTACTGACTTAGACGTGTTTGATTTCCACTGACCCTCTTGCCTATTCATTGACTTGAATATCCATCCTTCACCATTACATCTCAGCAGAAGCAATCTCAGTGGAGAGGGAAGAACCTGGCAGCAAATGAAAACTAAATATTAGGGCTGTTAAAAATAACGCGTTAACTATTTGCGTTAATTTATTTTCTATAAGGCTTTAAAATAAATTGATTGTGCGATTCATTTGAAAATTAAATGCCCCTCTGCATTGCAGTACCACACTATCAGTGGGGGCAGTATTACGCTACGAAGAAGAAGCCCGAGCGTGAGCCCGAAGCTCTCTTCCGGAGAAACTCACGTCAAACCTCACCAAGCTGTCCCATTACTTTCGACCCACGGAATTTCCGAGCGGCATAGCTCCGTGGCGCAAGCACCAATCAGCATCAAACTTAATAGTCAGACAGGCCTCCAGGAGACCTTTACAACGAGCCTTCATTAGCCGTAAACCGTTAGAGCGTCTGTCTTTAAATGCACACCAGGTCTAACGGTGCATTTCTCCCTGTAGCTCGGCCGCGGAAAAAACCTAGAGACGCGAAATTTACAGGGACCCTCAGGATCAGAGAAAATGGAGCAGTGTGTACCTATTTTTATCTCACAGCTTTTAAAAATGTGACAGAGTTGGGATAATAAAGTAAAAAACAAAGCCTTCTTTGTAAAATTGATGACTTTTTTGTGTTTATTATATATTAGGTTGACTTAGAATTACGATTAATCGCAATAATTTTTTTTTCTAGTTAATTTGCTATTAACTAGTTAATTTTAATTAATCACTTTACAGCCCTAATAGAAATATATGTTTTATATATATTAAAAATATATAAAAGGACCTCAATGCTAAGACTCGTTTTTAAATGAGTAGTGATAGCAGGGAATTCTCATGATGGAACGATCTTTCGGGAATCCATTTCCACACATCAGACATACTTTGAGACAAAGCTAGACTAAGCGAGAACTTTAGCCTGGTCCAGACCAGGTTTATTCTCGAGTGTAAGTTACCATGGAAACACAGCGGGGATTCTTTTAAACCGTTAACTTCCACTTAAATAAGTGAGACCTTTCGAAGTAAGCCAGGCTTTCCCTTAATCCAGTTTCATGGAATACACCCCTGGAAAAAAAATGAGGGCTTTATTGGATTCAAGATTTTTCACTCCAGATCTGTAAACCAAGGTCTTTCTTCTAGAAACCAATCTAGAACCTTCTAGAATCGAGATTTCATTTCTAGATCCTCTATAAATGTTTCCAGAACTTTCTAGATTCGAGATGAGGGAGTTTCAAAAGGACAGGGAAAAATGGAGGCCTTTCTGATTCAAGATTAGAGATCTGTAAAATTAAAATCTTTCATTTTAGAGGCCCATCGAGAAGCTTCTAGAGTCAAGACAAGGACAGGAACCCGTAATTGAGGTCTTTATGGACATTTGATTCCGGATCTTTCATTCTAGATCCTCTAAAATGTTTCTAGAACCTTCTGGATTCCAGATGAGGGAGTTTCAAAAGGACAGGAAAAAAATGGAGGCCTTTCTGATTCAAGATCTTTAATTAGAGATCTGTCAAATCAAAATCTTTCATTTTAGAAACCATTCGAGAAGCCTCTAGAGTCGAGATGAGGACAGGAACCCATAATTGAGGTCTTTATGGACCTTCTGATTCAGGATCTTTCATTCTAGATCCTTTAGAAATGTTTCTAGAACCTTCTAGATTTGAGATGGTGTGTCAAAAGGATAGGAAAACAAAACTGATGCCTTTATAGACCTTTCGATTCGAGATCTTTCATTCTAGATCTGTAAACCAAGGTCTTTCATTCTAGAAACCCCTCCAGAACCTTCTAGAATCGAGATCTTTCATTCTAGATCCTTTAGAAATGCTTCTAGAACCTTCTGAAGTTGAGATGAGAGTTTCAAAAGGACAGGAACCTAAAATTGAGGCCTGTCTGATTCAAGATCTTTCATTCTAGATCTGTGTGTTAAGATTCATGACCATAGAACATTTTCAATTTATTTGCACTTTAGTGATGTGATTTTATTTATTTAAAGTTGTGACATGTTTGGTTGGCAAAATAAACGTAAATCAAACCAAAGTGTCTTCCGTGTCTGCAATGTATGTACAGCATTTTTGAGTCTATAAGGTTAATAAAATAAGAATAATAAAATATGATAACCTTGTTTAAATTGTGAAATAGGTTTGACTAAAAGAAAATTTAGATCTTGTCTATTCTACTAGGTACTTAAACTATATTGACTTGGTTAAATAGAATTGCATTACTAAAAAAGAGCCTAAAATACACTTTTCATTGACTAAAACTAGACTAAAATTTCAGCAGTTTTCATTGACTAAAACTAGATAAAAATAGTCATAGATCATTCTGACTAAAATAAGACTAAAATGCTCAGACTTTTAGTCGACTGAAACTTGACTAGACTAAAAAGAGTATGGACA
>JBBPCY010000058.1:5917-24400 GCA_037974405.1 Brachyalestes nurse
GAGAGAGAGAGAGTGAGAGAGAGAGTGAGAGTGGGTGTGAGAGAGAGAGAGAGGGATGGTTATAAAGAGATACTGCCACAGTCGGTGGGACTCTTGTGTGTGTGAGTGTGTGTGAAAGTGTTTGTGTGTGTATATGCATGTGTGTGTGTGTGAGAGAGAGTGACAGTTATAAGGAGATACTGTTACAGTAGATGGGACTCCTGTATGAGTGTGTGTGTGTCTTGTGTGTGCAGGTGTGTATATGTGATTGTGTGAGTATGTGTGCATATGTGTGTGTGTGTGAGAGAGAGAGAAAGATAGTTAGAGAGACTGTCTTTTTTGAGCAGAAAATGGTCTCTCACTTTCTCTTCATATTTCTCTCTTATTCTTTGTATTCCTTTTTCAATACTTATTTCTTTTTTTCACTTTTAGAGAAAAGAAAAGGTGGCCTCTATGTATTTTAGTTTGTATACTATGTGAGTATATGTCTCTCTTCTGTCTCTCTCTCTCTTTCTCTTGTTGTTATGACGATTGGACTTTGTGATTTGAGCCTGTGGTTGTCGTGGTAACTGACGTGGGTAAGATATGAATACAGCACTGATGACTTTTTCTGTCTGTCTCTCTCTCTCTCTCTCTCTCTCTCACACACACACACACACACACACACACATACTGCACAATACTGTTCAGCACATTAACATACACTTTGATGTACATACACACACACACACACACACACACACACAGACAAACACATGGACACAAAGACACAAATTAACATACTTTTCAGACTTCAGATTCTTTTTTTCTTCTGGTCTCTCCCAATGTGTCTCACACATATACACACTCACACACAATGGAAAATATATTCCAAGCTCGTTATTTTTTGTAATTAATTATTGATGCCAAGCTATCTTACAGTTAATGCCCCCCCGACACACACATTGGCCCAGATCTAAGAAGTGTGTGGTGTGTGATAATATCTGGCTCTTCATTAATTGTGAATGAGACTCCTCTGAATATGGTGTGTGTGTGTGTGTGTGTGTGTGTGTGCGCATGTGTGTGTATTCATGTGTGTAATATACAAAGTAAAACACAATTAAATATATCCAGGAGAGCCGGCTGTGTTTCTCTCTCTTTGAAGTTGTGATATTTTCATGTTTATAAATTTATGATGAATTTCTGTGTCTTTGTTTGGTCTGCAGATCGTTATATCTGCTCATAGACTCCTGCTGTGCTGCTGAGAGGTGATGCCTCTTTTATCATCTGCAGTCAGGAACGCTGTTGAGTCATTCCACAAGATCGGCGCCGTATGGACAGGTCTGTTTGATTTTCTTTTTTCTCCTCTGTAGCTTCAGTTCGACACTGATCTTGCCAAAAACACAGATTTGCTCACCGCTGTGAACGCATTTATTACAAAAGACCTCCAAAAAGTACAGCCCGTAGCTCCCTGACGCACGGAGGGGTCAGAACTTCAGGCCAAGCTGACCACCACTCCCTGTAATCATCAGTAGTCTTTCAACAGTGAAGTACATGAATTATAAAAAAAACACACAAAAAAACAGTTAAAATGTAACAATAGTTTGTGCCCTAAAGCCTTAAATGATGTGTTACTTCTTCTTCATTGCGTCATTTAAAGTGACAGTACTTTATTTTAATGTTTGTATAATTTGAGATGATGTTGGGGCACAAATGGGCCGTCAAGAAAAAAAGAAAAAGTATATTTTTATATTTTGCATTTACTTTTGATTTCAGAATTATATTATGCAGTGAGTGGAAATATTACATGTCAAATAATAATCTGGGTATATGTATATATATATACACATTCATGGAAAAAAATAAGACACTGCATCATTCTGGTGATTGTCTGTGTGTCTGTCACAATCTGGCGTGCGTTGTTGCAGCAGGAGGCATGGAGACTGCTTTCCATTCTGACTTAGACTTTATTTTAAACACAAGAAAACCAAAACCTAGCGCAAGGGCCGATACGTTTTACTTTAACACCAACCAAATGACACACACCCAGGGTAAAGTGTTGGAGAACCTGCAGCCTCAAACTAAACCAAAACCCAAAAGAACCAATGACTAAACACAAGCACTTAACTAAACTGAAAACACCTGAACATACTTACAAAATCAAAGTCCCCAACATAAACAAGAAAAAACACCAACATAAACTCACAGCAGCCCCGGGTGGCCGCTAGGGGACGTAACACACGGCTGGAGAGATAGAGGCAATTTCGTGCTATAAGTGCTTTTTGACCAGTCATAGCTCCACCAAATGGTAAATATGGATATAAATTGGGGTACTGCTGTTGAGCGATGCCTTGCATGGGTTTTTGAAGTTTGGTAAGCATTAAACCAAGGGCTTATGAGTAATTGTCGTTTAACTAATTGATTGCAAAACCGACACAATTAATTAGCATTTGGCGGCCATGCTGTTTGCAAATTTTGCACATCTTTTTGATAATTATTGACAATAAGTGTCTTGTGATTCCAACGAGACCACAATTGTGCAGATTTGTGGACAAACCAGGGGCTAGTTCACAAAAATTGGTTTTGCATATTATGCAAATGAGCAAAAATGCATTTTGGCCTACCATTTAAGTTATGTCAATGTTTAACAATGAGCAAACTGACAGTTTCATGCAAGTTTCACTCTTTTATCTTGAACGGATCTTGAGTTAGCCTGATTTGAAGTGTACAGGTCATGGACAAAATATAGCAATAAATGCAATTATCTACTTTAGCACCCCCCATTGACTGATGTCAATGAAATTTTCCACACATCATTGTGGTACCACATTATACATCTGTACCAAACGTGGTGGAGATCAGACCCAGCGTTAGCAATTTGGGCCCATTAGGGTCAATTACATCACATCCACGTGAATGTGCTCACAGGTCTTGGCCATGCTGTTCAGAAAAGTCCAAATGTTTTTTGATAATTATTTGATGTGGGCCTCTTTGGATTCATGTAAGACAAGAATTAGAGACTAGTTCATAAAAAGAAAAGTATTCTAATAATGCAAATTATGCGCAAAAAAAGAAAATTATGAAAAAAAATCCAAGGTTTTAAAGTTGACATCCATGTTTTATTTCCATGTCACATATGTCATGATTTCTGTTCGAAAAACCACTGTCTTGTTTGAACATGTGCTATAGCGCCCCCCAATGGGCAAAGTGGACCAAATTTGAACTGCATCATCTAACCTTGTATGTCAACAAATGTACCAAGTTTGAGAATCGTCAGCCTGGGATAACCATGAGTTTTGCCATGTAGAAATGTTTAGCGCCCCTTTATCTGATATTGGCCATGTATTTCATGATACGGTCGCATGATGTCACTTACGTTCCAGAATGTGCTAGAGCAATGTCTTCTGGCGTAAAACTCACATTTTTGAGCTCACTGGCCACACGGCTGGAGCAATTTCATGCTATAAGTACTTTATGACCTGTCATAGCGCCACCAAGCGGTAAAAATAGACACAAATTGGGGTACTGCTGTCGAGCGATGTCTTGCATGGGCTTACAAAGTTTGGTAAGCATTGACCCAAGGGCCTGTGAGTAATTGCAGTTTAACTCATTGTATGCCAAAACCGACAAGCTTAATGGCGGCTATGCTGTTTGCAAATTTGTTTTTGATAATTACACAGTATGTATTTTAGTATGTTAAATTGTCTTCCAACCTTTGTTGTTCTCATCCAGCACCTGGTTTGGCTAATCACTTCCTCTTTACATTAAATCAGTGTGCTGCTGATGGGATTTCAGAAATCCTCGTGGTGACAGGGGCGTTAAAGAGAAATCTGGAACCGAGCCTGTGCTCTTCTAATTAGCTCAAAGGACAAAAAATTCTTGCCTCTTTCTAATAATGTTTGTTTGTTTGTAAACACACCACTCAGATAATTGGTTTTAGCTCTTTCACACATTATGTCAACATATGCAATTTTTAGACAACAAATTAAAAGTGATTTTTTTAAAATTATTAATATATGCAGGGAAGGAAAATTGCTAGACTTTTGCACAACACTGTATATAGAATACAGCCGTATTTCCCCCATCTTGATTCTCTCTATTTGTCAACCCAGTTTAATATAAGATGACTCAAAATACAATGTCATTCCATTTGTTGGAGGACGAAAAGCTATCCAGCACCGACTGGCCTCCTGTGTAAATGTATTTACTCAGTCAATGAATTAACCAAATTTAGTTAATAATTGGGAACAGTGAGACTGGACACACGCTGATTATTGGCAGATTGCCAGCCTTGTTGAATCGCCGCATCACTTAATCAGAGTGTATGTGATGTGTGTATTATACATATATATAAAACATCCGCTCGGAGGCATTCATGGCCCCTTTGGATCATGACCCCTTGGAGGCATTCATGACTCCAGGCCTGAGTTTGGCTATACAAAGGATTTCTGTAAATGAGACCTATTCTTCCTCTGTGTGTGTGTGTGTGTGTGAGAGAGAGAGAGAGAGAAAGAGATCAGAGGCTTTGTGCTCCAAGCCACTACAGCCCTTTGCCATTAGACTGTCACAAGGCCCAATAATAGCCTCTCTAATAACAGGGTAGGCTGCTTTCTCTCTCTCTCTCTCTCTCTCACTCTCTCTCTCTCTCTCTCTCTCTCTCTCTCTCTTTCTATATCTATCTCTACTCCCCCTCCACACTCTCCCACCCGTAGCGCGCTCTTCCTGAAGCAGTGGCGCCTCTTCATCTCCGACGTCACATAATTAGCGCAGCTGAATAAGGAGCGTCTTGCCACCTGCAATTACCCAGATTGGGGCTGACAAAGCGCCGGGGTAAACGAAACGGATGCTGCCGTGTGACTGACAGAGTGCAGTAATGAGGAGCATCAAGGGTGTGAAGAGCATCAAGGGTGCAGCCACCAGTCTCCCCCCGTGCCAAAACTGACACCAGCCCCACCACCACCAGGATCTGGGATATTACTTGTTTTTTCCTCCCCAGCTAAATTTATCCACAACTGGCACCCTGCCTGCTTTGAAAATAGCTAAATCAATCTTCATTCCACCGCGATTACTTATGGAGATTGCAGGGCATGGCGGGGGTGGTGCAGGGAGGCTCGAGAGAAGAGTGCAGCGTAAAGCCTTGAGATGTATTCCCACGGGTTCAAAATGGAAAGTGAGATATAAAGAAACTGAGGTACTAAGTCTTGCTGGGAATAATCACATCTCAAGGCTTACTGTGGCAGTGCTGAAATGGTAAACTCCTCCCCAGTTCAATTTTTTTTTCTCAATGACTAGCTTCCCACCTTCCCGAACTTTGTATCTGCACCATACACAAGTTCTCACAGCGAAGATGCTGAAGTGAGAGACTAAAATGGATGGCCTCACCACCTTTCTGTTACTCAGGCTAGCTAAGTGCAGTAAGATAAGCTAAGCTGGTTAATGTTAGCTAGCATTAGCATCAAGAGACCACAATAAAATCATTTGCATGCACAGACAAAGATGAAATGACCTAATCTTAGTTAGACTACCGTCTTATTGGGGAAAGACCTCAACTCAACCCATCTGAGAGAGACCTTCCTTCAGAGCCTTGTGAGAATCTAAATGTTCTGAAAGATTGTGGCAGGGATTTGCCAGAGGGTAAGTGTGGAGAGGTCTGGGAGTGCTCTTTTTCCAAAATTGGTCAAGCCGGCAGCCTTTCTAGTGACACGGACAGAGAAATTCAAGAACGAGTAGATCAAAGCAACAAGGAGCACTGAAAGATTCCGTTTTTGCATCACAAAGAACAGAGGGATCTCTAGACACCATGGATACCTTGCAAGACAACTCCAGGAGTGGAAAGCAGTGTCACATCCCATTCTTTGTGCCTCTTTTCAAATCTCTGTTTCCCGATGCTCCCAGGCATAGATGTATGAAACCATAAATTCTGTTGAACGTTGTTAGGTCAGAAGGGCAGGGTGACTGAGGGACTAGCTGCTATTCTATGGCAAAGAACAGGCTGTGCACATCTTGTATCAAAGCTGTAGAACTGGACACTGTGATATATAAAACTGGACTGCTATGACATCCTTGTAATGGTATATATGGATACGCAACTACTTAAGTGGGTAAAGGGACCTTTTCAGGCAATGTATTAATCCATGTTTTGATATTTCCTGTGTATCACGATAGATGTTAACAAGCAGTTCCCTCTCTCACGCTTAGCAACACTTGCACTTTTTCCCTGCTCTACCACATCTCACCCAGCTTAAGAAAACTTGATCATTACCTGATAAACTGAATCATGTGTATTAGACATCGGAAACAGAAAATACTAGTATATTGCTAGAATACACTAAACATAAGAATATTGTTGCTGTCATAAGAAAACCTTATTACTAATAACTTTTTTCAGACCATTTGAAAAGATATTGTGCTCAAATTTCATGATTAATGGAGCAAGAGGCATTTTGAAAAGCCGTTTTTTACTTCACTGCACTTTGATTCAAGGTTTTCTTATGACAGTAATGATATGCCATGTTGTCCGTGTTGTTGATTTTTCTTTTTTTCCGCTTTGCAGGTGGTTCTGGTCAAGTTTGGAGAAGTGCAGCAAAGTGTGTGTGAATGACCCCGGGTGTGGCCGGCTGACCCCCTGTCCCGATGATGAAAGGCCTGTCCGGCAGTCGCAGCCATCACCACGTGGTGGCCTGCGAACCCTCTTATGACCCGCTAGGTCACCATGGCGACCGTAAGCCCTACCTCATTGGCCAGATTGATGCCCCGCCCCCACCTGAGCATCCTTACTACTCAGGGCGGAGCTCTTCCTACCAGCCAGACTGTGTTGTGGTGCCTTACGGGACGTTTCCTCGGCGCCACTACAACTCCAGCCATGAGCTGAAGGATGAGTGTGCCTTGGTACCCTACACGGGTGGCGGAGCATCCAAAGGCCAGCAGCGTGTACCGGTCAACCTGCTGGACCAGCTGGATCGGCAGCTTCCTGTGTCCCGGGACGGTTACCATACACTCCAGTATAAACGTGCTGCAGCAGCTGCGGCCTCGGCTGCTTTGGAGCAACGCAACGACAGTCCAGGGCGGATCCGCCACTTGGTGCATTCAGTGCAGAAACTCTTTACGAAGTCGCATTCTCTTGAAGGGCCGCATCACAGCAAGGGTAGTGTGAATGGTGGGGGAGGAGGTGGGGGCAAGGCAAGTCCAGACAGGGAGGGTGGGCCAACGCCAACGCCACGGCAACGGAAGCGCAGCAAAAGTCGTGAACGATGCAAGTCGGCGGAACCCAAGCAGAGGGCACCACCCTCTGGCTACTGGAGCTCCGACGAGCCAGAGCGAGATGTTTGCCCCCTGCGCCATGCCCCAGCGCCCCCCGGAGTCATGACCATGGGGCGGCACCCAGACAAGTCGCAGTCGCAGTACTTCCTGGACGCATATCAGGAGGGGGGACTGCTGAAAAGTTCTCGGAGCAACAACGACGTGGCCAAGTGCCAGACGTGCGCCGTGGTGGTGCCGTCACTCGGCGTGGACGGCTCGCAGTTGGTGAAGAAGAGCTCGTGGTCGTCCTCTCTCACGGTGAGCAGGGCGCGCCAGGTCTACCAGAAGACCGCTGTAAATGTAGATAAGGCGCTAGTGAAAGCAGAAGCTTGTCAGCAGGAGCGCTCGTGCCAATTCTTGCAGGTATGCAAAATTTTTCAAGAAAATAATCCGACTCCCTTTTTTCAATTTCCTCCCCTGCACCCCCATGCTTACCTAACCCACCCTCTCAATCACCCTCACCACCACCACCACCACCCACCACCACTATTACCACCTCCTCTTCCTCTTCCAACCTTCTTCTGGAGAGAGCCTCCAGCTTTGATTTGAGTTCTGCTGAGAAGTAAGTGCAAACCACTAGCCGCCTTACTCTCTGTTTAGATGACAAGCATCTGTTTTTGGATCCATTCAGTCTCTTTAGTATTATTTCTGGGGTTTTTCAATTATCTCTTGAATTTTTAAAGGGGCCATAATCATAAGGGAACTAATTGGGTGGAGATTATTTTTGGAAACATTGTTAATTTCAAAACAGCTCTCCAATGTGTAACTGGAAAATGAGCTGTGAAAACTTATTTGAAATTCATATTGGCTGAACAATGAACACATTTACATACCATTGCCTGTTCAGCCTACAGCGGTTTAGCCTTGCTCATTCTCAGTGAAGTGATGTGGAGTGTTGTTGTCTGCAGAAAACTTTGCTGTGTTTGGCTTCACGTTTCCCTGTTGCTAAACAACAGCTGGCAATATCTAAAGCACTGCATTGAGAACCTTCTGCCTTTGGTCCGTGACTCTTAACGAAGGCTCCTCTTTCTGTTGATCCGATTGGTCAGCACAGAAAAAATGCTGACATAAGCTGCTTGGCCACTTCAAGTTCAGCTTCTTTCATCGCAACTTTCGGAGTCGCACAAGGTGCATAAAAAATTGTGTCCACTGCACAAAGTCAGTGAATAAAACATGTCTCTCCCATTAAAAACAAAAGAAACAAGGCACATAGCTTTGCAAAAAAATGCACCCAGTATTTACCCTGCTTTAACCGGAGTGCAAGATATATGTAAAGGCTTGTGCTGTTCCTGGCTGAAGCAACTGGTTCATTGCACCCCTTTAAACAAATCACACCTGTAAAAAGAATGAATGAAGCTTATTTGCCTGAACTTAACTGTTTGACCTGTACATTTCAGTTCAAACTACTTTTTGAATGAGACACTATACAGACTCTACAGGGCATCCAGTGAGAATGAGAGGCCTTTTGTGTGTCATGAAGACACAGTTACAAAAACAGCTTGAGGCTGAAAAATTGCTGGGTAAAAATGAATTACGACAGCTTTTGGCACAATAAACCCCGTGAACTTTATAAGCAGGCTTCATGGGGTAAAAATAAAATGTAAGAAAAATGTAAAAGATGGCTCCTTTAAAATCTCATTTCTTTTCCAATATGGTTTTTCCCAGTTTCTCTTATTATTTACATATTTCTATAATGTGTGAGACTGTGTGTGTGTTTGTGTGTGTGTGTGGGTGTATGTGTATGTGATAAAGAGATGGTGTGAAGGTGTGTGGGGGTGTATCAGAGGGAGAGAGAGAGAGAAAGAGAGTGATGGAGTATGTGTTTATGTATTTGGGGAGGTATTCCACAGACAGTAGTCTTGTTTTCCTGACTGAGAGGGAACCCTGGAGCGAAAGAGTTGGAGAAAAAAATGTGATTATAAAATTTTAAATCCTGAGCCTTCAGCTTTAGACAGTTAAGAGGCAAAAGCTGTGGTGTTTTACTCAGCACGTCAGTAAAAGCACTTCAGAAGACGGGCGCCGCACTGACAGTGGGTTTCATCACACTTTTGATTATTCAAATCAGCAGCAAAGCTGAGCTCCGGTTCGAGCCGCAAACACCTCACTCAAGTAGAGTCTCCCTTAATATACACTGTTTGGAAGGAGCCCGTTTCTGATTGAGAAGTTATTACTGAAAGCTTTGACACACTTTTCGTAGATGTAGGAGAAAGTGAATTCAGTCTGATTAAAAGGGCCCATATCTTTCTGAACCAAACTTTTTTCCTTTTTTTTTTTTTTTATAAAAATGAAATCTAATTTTTGTATGAGGCAGCCAATCAGAGGATGACTTCTTGTTAGCTGTATCATTCTTAAAGCTACAATGACAAAAACAACCCGGGGGTTATGTATTGGGTATAAAGAGGTTGGAAATATGAAAAATGTAAAATGAAAGACTTTTTAAGTACATAAAACCACAAAAACCATCATTTATGGCCCTTTCACGGGGTGTGTGTGTGTGTGTGTGTGCGTGGGGGGCGGGGTGTGTAATCTAAGGAAAATATAGGATTTGGGTCCTGCTCAGTTTTCTTTGCAACAAACAAAGGCAGTCCAAGACAGCATGTGTCCCCAAACAGCTTTACATAAATTGGCCGAATTAGGATAAAAACAAGCACTGTACACTTCTATGTACAGTGGGAGGCTAATAAAGCACTAAAGTATTGGGATGCCTTACCATTACACCAACAGAGACTTTAATGATATTGCATTCAAATAGACTTTAATATACTTTAATATGGAATTTAATATGGACTTTAATATGGAGTTGGCCTCCCCTTTGCAGCTATAACAGCTTCCATTCTTCTTGGAAGACTTTCCACAAGAGTTTGGAGTTTCTGTGGGAATTTGTGCCCATTTATTCTGCATTTATGAGGTCAGGCACTGATGTTGGATGAGAAGGCCTGGCTGAAGCAAATGGACCATTGCACGCTTTCAAAGGATCCACACATCTAAAAAGAGTGAATGAAGCTTATTTGCTCCCCTTTGCCTGAACTTAACAGGTTGTTCTGTACACGGTACATGTCCTGGAAACCCATGTACCAAAGCCATGTACGAAAATATGTCTTGCAATTGGGCAATAGATGTCTTCTAAAAGTTCAGAACACGTGTGACTGATCTGCGGTAGTTATCAGCTATTAGCAGCATTGTGGTGATGATGAATATTATGTCCGTGTGCGCTAGACCAGTCCTATTACTCCAGTGATCCATTCAACTTTCTTTTTAAACAAAGAAAATGACATTCCAATTTGTTTTAATGAGATGTCAAATAAGCCTTTATGTAACATCAAGGATCCCGGTCGCACGCTACATCATTTCTTTATTCTGTATCGTCCATTGTGTGATTACTTTGACAAATGGTCCAGTCAGAAGCGCCAAAGTGGACTGAGAGCAGTTAAGTGTGAATCGGTTTTTCGCACGTGGGCCCTCAGTCACACACTCATTTGAGACTAAACTGGGCAGAGAATCTCTCTCATGTTCCTTCTCTCTCACACACACACACACACACACACACTGTCAATATGAAGAGTAATTGGCATCTCTCATTTTTTTCCCCTCCTGTGCTAAATTCAGAGCTCGGTTGCCATAGGAACTGTGAGTGACAGGGCTTTTGCTGAGCAGTTCCGGATGTGAAAAAATAGTGGGATGGCACTTCGATATCGAGCGGGTGGTTGATCCCACTCAGACACAGAATGATCTCGCCGCCAAATTAGCCATAATGACGTTTTGAAAGGCCGCAGAATGACTTCTGGAACTTTTAAATGCCTTTTTTTAAGTTTGGCTCATGTAAACTCACAAACTTCATTAGTGGACTTTAGGCGAAACCTACCTTGAAATGAAAATACAACCTGAAATCGAAATAGAAGACAAAATGTACAATATGGATCATTTAAAATTATTTTTTGAGCATTTAAATGTGATTAAAGTATGATAGGCATGTGTGTGTGAGAGAGAGAAAAAAAGGAAAGACAGAGACTGATGTTTTGTGTACATATTTGGGACACAGTTGAATGGACAGTATATATTATATTGATAGAATGATGTTTTGAGAGAGTGTAGAATACTTTTGGGATCATTTCAAGTATTCATTAAAGTTGTGTGCCCACATGCTGTTGTGTATGTGCAGAAAAAAGAATAGCCACTATATTAAAAGGGACATAGTGACCAAAAAGTAGTGTTTATTATGCTGTGCTATGTAATGCAGTACTGCGTAAGGCAGCATTGCATCCCTCAGCCATATTCTCTCACTACAGTACCCAGAATGCAATACACAAGTAAACCTTGCGGGAACGGCTACAGCACTCACCAAATTCTGACTGCTAATCTGCACTCTAATCAATTTGGTTTGTGATGTAATGCTAGCCTTATTTTTCATAAACATTTGTTTTCTTTATTTGAAACTGCCTGCCCCTAAAGTACCCACTTAAGAGGCTTTCATAATTCACTTCCAGCTACATCTTCATAAAGAGATTTTTTCTTTGTTTTATTTGCTTTAGACTACTGCAACAGTAAACATGTTTACAACATATATAACGTTGGTTAAATCTTTCACTTGGGCCATTGTGTCTCCTCAAGCCAACTTTAAAAGTGGATCTTAATTTGTGAGACTGAACTGGATGCAGCCTAAACCTCACTAGCATCCATGGGGGAAAAATCAGCTATTTTGCAAAGATTCAAGTAAGTGTAAGCTGGCTTTAACTTCTCTAGAAAGCATAGGGTGGAAGAGGGCAAACATTGGAGCTTCAGGGAACCTGGTAATGAGAGGAAATAGAAACTGTGATGCTGGAAAGGCTCTTTTATCCCCCTAAACGAAGCAAACAACCAGAGATTGTGTTCGCTGGCAGCTGTAGCTGCTGTTCGGGGCTTTCTGTTACTGCGCTGAGGGCTTTTAGAGTACCGCTGTTGCTCCTGGGGGAAAACTCCTCGTGTGTTTGCCATAGTGTGTCTGTGCATGTGTGTGAGTGCGTGTATATGTGAGATAAGTCTGTAAATATGTGTGTGTGTGTGTGGGCACGGGCACATAGCCGGTGTTACTGCTGTCATCCTGCCTCCACTGACTGCCTTTTATACTCGTGGTGACGTCAGGGCCTGTCCGTTTCCCCGGTAACGGCAGCTCTGCGGTGATTCACACAGCGGCGGAGAAAGTCTTTAACGTGGGATTTTTTCCCCCATTTCGCTCCACGCCATGTGAGAAATTCTCGTCCTAAAAGAGCAGCAGCCATGCTGTGTGCTACACGATGCACCAATGCCACCCGTGCAAACAGACACTTGGACTGGGCGCTAAGAGCGAGAGCTGTGAGTACACGGACGGAACGTAACCATGCCTGGTCGTTTCCTCTCGATTTTTCGTGTGGCGTTTCGTGAAAGCAGCGCTCGGAGTAGGGAGCAGAGCAGGGCAAACTGATTCGGGGCAGTTTCGTCCACTGTTGAGCAGGGCTGAGACTGACGGCTGTTTGTGCGATCCTTTGTTTCTGTTGATTGCTATCTGATTGATCGACTAATCGAATCATGTCGTTTCCTCACTTTTCCCATCACAGTGCTGCCGTCATTCAAAGTTCCGTCTGTGCGAGAATGAAAAGGCTGCAGGAAGCACCCACCCTCACGCAACTGTCTCTCTCAAACGTAATGATCACGGTGATATCCGTACGCTGTGTGCCAGCAAAGACATGTCTCACAATGAGCGTTAATACTTTCTGCTACTCAGATCGATAATATGATAATTAGCTTCTAATGACTCTTCCCAGAGCGATGCATTCTTCCCTGTACTGGTGAAACATCATCCGTCACAACTTATTAAACTATATGGACAAAAGTCTTGTGACACACCTGTTTTTAAGGGGTTACTTTAAGTAAATTGCAATAGTATTCAGCATACCAAGACATTTTGGACAATGTCATGCTTCCAACTTTGTGGACACAGTTTTGGGAAGAACCTTTACTATTTCAGCATGACTGTGCCCCAGTGCACAAAGCAAGGTCCATAAAGACATGGTTGGATGAATTGTGGAAGAACTGACTTGACTCATAAATGCTGTACAGAATAATTGGCCATATATTCCCACAGAAACTCTCTTGTTGAAAGCCTGCCAAGAAGAGTGGAATCTGTTATAGCTGCAAGGGGGACAAACTCCATATTAAAGTCTATGTATTTGAATGCAAAGTCCCTAAAGTCCCCATTGGTGTAATGATCAAGTGTCCCAATATTTTTGTCCATATAGTGTAAGTGCGGTTCCAGTTCGAAGTTCGCAGCCATGTTCTAGATTTTTATCAAGGATGCATCAGGAGATGACTTGTGTGGACATAGGTAGTGATTTTGTCCCTTAACGCGTTTTCCAAGTTTTGTGTAAGGACTGCTGTTCTATCACCAAATGACTAAATAACTACAAACTCCTAGCATTATTTCCCACCATTGTTTAATGATGTTTAATGAAAATGAACACAGGCAATGGTATTTGAAAATCATCCATAATCGTGTAATGTTACTCTGGCTATGGAGAAACAGCTGTAATGTTAATGCTATTTATATAACAGTTAGTTGAGAAGCATTCTACCAAACATCAGCACCTTTTTTTATTATAACAATGATTATCATTCCACTAAACAACTAAATCATGGCTTGCTTGGCACTGTGCTAGCTTTTAGTGCATTTCTACTGTAGTGTATGAAACAGAAAACAAATACCTTAGAAAAATGTTGTATAAAATTACATTTGACTCTGCAGCCTGTTCAGTCAGTTACTGAAGAATAGTGTGACAATAAGTCTGACGAATCAAACCCTGAACCTGTTGCCCCTGGGTAAGCTTTTCAGTCAGCAGCTTTGATGGTAGAACAACTTAAAACAAGTTTGCCAGAAAGACGGAATGGAATGACTTTCAGTTAAATTTGGGTAAAACAGAAATATTTGAGCCAAACCTGACATCGCAACATTTTTGTGACCGGGCCCATTACACAAAATGCTCTACTTTTTGTGTCAGAAGGAATCCTCAGTATAAAAGCACATTTAATACAAAAAATCAGGCTTTTAGATGAGTTTTTTTGTTTTGACAAACTGTTAGCCTATATAAAAGAAACAGAGCACTGGGAGTTGTACATAATCACAATTATAATCACTTCGGCTTGTGTCTGCGACTGAATTAAGGCTGTGATGTTATTTATTGATATGCGCTTCATCTTGTGTTCAGATGTCTTACAGATAGGTGGCTAGCTAGCATAGCTAAGAATTGCTATGAATAGCAAAGAATTACTTTTAGAGCTTCATTTTAGAGCTTGCTATGTACTATTAGAGCTTCATTTTAGAGCTTGCTATGTACTATTAGAGCTTCTTTTAGAGCTTAATTTTCAAAGAACAGCTTAGAATAGGTATATTAGAATAGGTTTGTATGTTTATTTAGACCTACTTTGTTCAAAACCAGCACGCTCTGTTTTTTAAATGTCTGAGCGAGGTCGACATGCACATCTCTGCTACAAATAAAAGTAGGAAGTAGTTTTCCCAATCGTTCCGGTTGAGAATGAATGTAGCAAAATGTACATGTTCCTATGTACAATTGCTAAGATTATCTGATGTGGCCTTTTGTCTAATAGTTGGCTTGGTGACTAACATTAAATGTTAGCATTAGGCTGAATTAGTTTAAATCACGTTAGCCTCAAAAGTTTAAGTATGAACTTTTTAAGGATTATCTAAACAAAGTTAGTCGGTTGAAAAATAAACTAATATATTCCAAATGCTGGACATGACTACATCAGATTAGATTTTTTTGGGCATTTTAAGTGATGCGACCCTAAAGTGGCCAGTGGCGAAGGAAGTAAGGTTCGGCTATATACATAAAATAATATGTTATGTGAGTTGTTTTCTAAAGAATTGTAATTGATTTGGCTCAGTGCTGGGACAGATATTTACACCCCTGTTACCACGTGGGTTATCTGTACGAAGGGCTTGGTCCGGGTTCGTTTGAGTGAGAGTCTGCTGATGAGCTTTAGCCCTGAGAGAGTGAAGCTGAGACAGATGCTGTGATACCCAGGGAGGCATCGTTAGCCTAATCATGCGAGCTCACACCGGCAGCCTCGTTAATTACCTCTGCCCACTGAACGCAGGGAGCCACGTGCAAAGTGTGTGTGTTTGTGTGTTCAAAGCATGCGGAGAATGGTCCGGATGGCCACATGCAGTCTTTCGCTGAGATGTGTGATGCTGTGTCACCTTTGACCCCGCAGGTGCCTCAGGATGAGTGGGGGGGCTTCCCGCTGGGAAAGGATGAGGACATCCCGTGCCGGCGCATGCGCAGCGGGAGCTACGTCAAAGCCATGGCGGAAGACGACAGCGGCGACTCGGACGGAAGCCCCAAGCCCTCGCCCAAGATGCAGGCGCGACGGGCCAGCTACCTCAAAGCCACCCAGCCCTCCCTGACCGAGATGACCACGCTGAAGTAAGCGTTCCTTACTGCCTTAGAAAGAATGTTTTAGTATTGACTACACTAATAGTGTTGTTTTAGAATTAGAATCAAAATCATTTTATTTTGTCTAGTAGGGGTGTAACGGTACAGAAAGGTCACGGTTCGGTTCACACTATAGTCCTGACATCACGGTTCGGTACGGTTCACGATATGGCGAAGTTAAGTAACAAAAAGTTCTAAAGAATGAGGCTTGGCAGTGTATTAACCAGTAAACACACACTCTTGCTTATGTTTTCATGTATGTGTAAGGCAGCAGAAGTGTTACGCCTATAGGTGGCACTATTGCACCACACTACGACCCAGGTTTGCGTTGGGGTAAACTTTTGCATGATGTGCAGGGTTTTTTTAATTTAAAAAAGTTATCTAAGAACCATCCATTGAAATTCTTCGGTCATCCAGAAGAGGTTTTATCATTGTACGACCACTCCATATAGCCCATTTTGGCACTTTACACTTAACACTTTGTGTTATTGTATTTTCCTTGCTGACCATGACGTATTTCTGAGAGAAATACGATATCAGGGAGGGTCTCTGAGTTGGGGCTGTCATACTAAAAGTTTATAAAGCGCTATTTAAGTCAGCTCTATTATATTGCGAAGAAAATGGAGAGAGTGCAAATGTTTTCTCCGAAATTCCCCCAAAATGTACGGCCCATCCACGGCCAGTTTGACAACCTCTTTTTTGAAAAGTACAGGTTGTCAAACTGGCTGTAAATATTCTATCAGATTGTGTTCAAGGCTCATGCCCCTGTCTCATCACGTTGTTAAAAGAAGTCTCTCAACAACACTTCTTCTGAGACCCTAGCATAATATTTCTTCTGGTTTTGAAAGACAAATCTATACCAAACCTTAAATCTGAAACTGCTTAAATGTTTATAAATCACAGGTAATATGTAATCAGTCGCAAGTGTAAAATTTGCCAATATGTTGTGTGACCCACCCAGGTTTTGCATCCCTGCCCCCCTTAAATACATATGGATGAGCAAGAGAAGTGCATTTTGTGGATGTGGTCTGTAAACGGCACGTTTAGGCTCATGCACCAGTTTTGTATGTGTCCAATTTGTACACAAAAGGCTTTGTCATGCTCTAAGCAAGGGATCTAGTGCCAGGGTTCGACTGCCCTAGACAGTATTCATTTCTCTTTACCACAACACACCTGACCCAGCTCAAGAAGGGCTTATTAATTGAGCTGGATCAGGTATGGACTGTTCTGTGCTGTGCATGTTGGACGCCTCTAACCGGATCCCTGCAGTGCTGAAGCCATCTGTAAAATCCCGAGTTGTCTTACTTTAGCAATTACCTTGAAACGTTTTGTACGGGGTGTACAGCATATGGCTTGTTCAATTTCATGGTTCTCTGCGAACTAAAATCACAATGTAGTGGAAATGAGCAATCTAAAAAAATCCCTGTTTTCTGACATATGGAAGTGAAAAAGATCAAAGCTAAACACTTCTGCTATCCACTGCTGAAGAATGAAAGGAGGACTTTGATTCATGCTAAGCTGTCATTCACAGCATTTGTGAGTGAAGTCTTCCCTTAAACCAGGTAGAGGGGAAACCTACATTTTATGGACAAGGTCCATAAAGACATGGTTGGAGGAGTTCAGTGTGGAAGAACTTGACTGGCCCGCACAGAGCCCTGACCTCAACCCCATCCGACACCTTTGAGATGAACTGGAACAGAGATTGGGAGCCAAGCCTTCTTGTAAATGCTCTGCAGAATGAATGGCACAAATTCCCACAGAAACAAATCTTGTGGAACACCTTCCAAGAAGAGTGGAAACTGTTAGAGCGCTAAGGGGGGGACCAACTCCATATTAAAGTTTATATATTTGAATGCAATGGCTTTAAAATTCCTGTTAGTGTAGTGCTCAGGTGTCCCAATACTTTTGTCCATACTGTGTATGTAAAAACATAGGCTTTTTACCTCAGGAGGGATTCATTTGCTGACCCTGCTTTGCCCTGGGCCCTGGCGTCCTGTTTATATGGGTCACAGAGGTTTGCTTGCTGCTGAGTAATTAACCTAATAGCTAATGCAGTCCTACAGTGTGCTGATCACCTAACTGTAGTGGCAAAGTGCCTGGGGAAATGATGTTTTTGTGTTCTGCTGCTTATTTGATTGTTTATTTTTCTTTTTATATATAAAATACAGCCAAACAAATGTTATCCCAGGCACAGAAGACATTAGCAAATAGCTTTTAGAGACTGGAATACAAGTGTTAATGTAGCAATGCAGCATTTTCCAGCTGCTGTGCTTTTATTTCCATTGATACAGAACAATTATAGCGATATCTTGATGTATGTCATTGGCTTGCCCTTTCCTCTCTCTCAGAGAAATATAGTGAGCTGAAGCCAGAAGCTACAATCAGAACAGTACATAGGTAAATTACACTTTTGTGGTAAGAATTTTTCTTGAACATGTTAAAATCATAATAATAACTCAAAGGTTTCTCAAAGGCTTCTGGTTGTACTAGACCATATCTGAATCTTTCATTTGGGTGCAGTCCCTATAGTCCCTATATGGAAGATAATGTATCTGCCTCATACACTATATTGACAAAAGCCTGGCTTGCGATCTCCGTTCCAGTTCATCCCAAGGTGTTGGATGGGGTTGGGGTCAGGGCTCTGTGAGGGCCAGTCAAGTTCTTCCACACTGAACTAATCCGGCCACGTCTTTATGGAGCTTGCTTTGTGCACTGGGACACAGTCCTGCTGGAATAGAAAAGGTTCTTCCCCAAACTGTGTCCA
>JBBPCY010000060.1:0-12342 GCA_037974405.1 Brachyalestes nurse
AAGAAGAGTGGTCAAAAATTCCAGTTAAGAGTTGTAAAAAGCTTGTTGATGGTTATAGGAAGCAATTGGTTTCAGTTGTTTTTCCAAAGGGTGTGCAATTAAGTTGAGGGTGCCAATAATTTTGTCCAGCCCCTTTTTTGAGTTGTGTGTAAAATTGTCAAATGTGACTTTTTTTTCAGCTTCTTTTGTGTTGATCCAATGCACGTAAAGGAAATAAATGTGTGTACCAAAACATTTGTAATTGCAATGGTCTTCTTGGAGAAATTGTGCATTTTCTGGAAAAATTTCAGGGGTGCCAACAATTTTGGCCACGACTGTAATTGACTTTTCCGCTTACAGCCCAGTATTCATTCCACAGACTATGGAATTAACCAGTCCATACTGCCTTGCAGAAATTTTAGACTGAACAACTGGTAGTTTATAGTTATGTTTGAAGAAATTTTTACATACATTTGAAGCAATGCTTACACATCTTTGCTTTTCTTTCTTCTTCCCTTTTAGAACAGTTGCTGTGTAAAAGAGTAACCCTTTATTGAAACATAGCTATGCCATGTTTTATTATGTCAGTCTAGCAGTATTTAAGTTAATACATTACTTATGAAAGCAATAGAATGCTCAAGGTTACCATAAATGGCATCGTGGCTGACAGCATGATGTTCTGCAACAGAAACCAATTCAAGGACATGACATTCAAGGACAAACCCTATTTTGTTTGGCCTCTGGTAATCTTAGAGGACCTGAGCCATCCCCACATCCTTATTCTTTTTTAAATTTTTTTTCAAATCTGGTTAACTAAATAGTCTCCTAATCCGATAAGGCAAATTTGAGGCTAGTTGTCATGGTGACCGTGAGCTATTCACCAGCAGTAATTGGGACACTCTGGGTTGAGTGGTGAAGGAGTTGAACTTTGAGCACTCAGGGTCAGAGACCCCAATCCTACCTAAAGTGTCTCTGCATAGGCATGATTATAGCACTGGACCGCCTTTCTGCAGGGTAAGAGAATAGATGGGTAGTGTGTTGTGCTGAGCCTTAGGGACCAGTTTCTGTACCACACTAGTCACATTTTTTGGGCTCATATGCATATGAGGTACGGTTGTACACAACAATTGAGGGTTGTGCAAAAAAATGGATGGAGATATTGAAAGTGTGCCTGATTGTGTGTTAAATTTGAGTTACCAAAGGTTGGGCAACTGGCATTATCCAGTTTTGTGTGAAATATCTGAAATCTAAATGATTCCCATGTACATACATCTAAATGTAAGAAAAAAGAAAAAAAGGGAAAGACTAGAGAAAGAAACTATTCCAGTGATCTATGGGTCAGCACTGTAACACACATTTGTTCTTTCAGACAGGGTTAACACCTTATCCGTAATGTCCCAAGACTATCTTATCCCAATCTCTCACTGCCTCAGAGTAACAACCTCAGTTCCTTTGTGTTTATAGCAGTTTACAAGTTGCCTTTCTGATGCGCATCATTGCCGTTTCAACTCAAAGTTGTGCATAAAACTTCACTACAACGGCTGATTTGTGCACTTATCTGATAATTATAGACGTCAAATGTGTAAAAAAATGTTGTCAGCCCACACAAAGAAGTTGGCTTGAAGAGATATGTAAATGGTTGGATGATTATAGCTTAGACAATGAACACTTTCAGACAAAGGCAACATGTGTTTGAAAGGGTTAAGCAGGATCAGTGCTACAACAGGATCGCTTTCTGAAAGCGTGTGTTTAAGCAGTTAGTGAGACGTGTTTTCTGTCTGGAAAAAGACAGAGAAGGTGACAGAAGAACAGAAAGAGCACAGAGCACTCCGACAGCAGTAACCTCTCATGAACCGCTGGAAACTCAGCAAGCTGTCTGTGGATTTCAACTGAAATAAATAAACTTTATTCAATAATGTTTCTTTCAACAGTCTTTATACCAAAGCAACTTTCCACAAATGCAGGTTCAGTCACCTAATGAGGGTACCAGTGGAAGGGAAACTCTGTAGGAGCATGAGGGAGAACTGCTGAAGAGGAACCAAAACTAAGTACATTTGATGGAAGCACTGAGAGAAACCAAGGCAAAGAAAATCCCAAAGAGTATTAGAAAAAAACATTAGGAACCAAGAGTTAAATGCAAGTTTAAGTTCCCTAATAGCATGATGAAGATGCACTAAGGAAAAACAAGATTCAGTAGGAAAAACTCCCAAAGAGTATGAGTAAGAACCATAGCTTAAAAGGAAAAATCCCTTGCTACCATGTGAAAAAACACTACGAAGAACCAACAAAGTAAAGAGAAAACACCCTAAGAGCAGGAGGAAGAGGGACTAAGACTCAAAAGGTAAAAGCCCCTGCGATCATGAGAAGAAACACTGCGACAAACCAAGACTGAAAAGGGAAAGTCCCTTGGGAATATGAGGGAAAAACTCCAAAGTGGAAGTCAGATCCAATATGATAGATTCTGTAAGAGCATGAGGAAGAAAGATAATTAAATTACAACAGAAGGAGCACAAGTTTAAAGTTCCAGTGAGATTCAGGTAGAGATTCAGAGCAAACAAAGTAATGATTAATGTGAGATGTCTGTCAGAGAACTAAATAAATATGGGAATATGGTAGGTAAGGAGTGCAAAATTAATGGCACAGAAGCAGGTTTAAATTGGATCACATTGAAAATCTAAAAAAATGGCTGTCAGCAGAGCTTTTCACTTTAATTAACCCGCAGGATAAAAACAATGCCGATCCTTACATGAACTTTGACCTTGATGCCTATCTTGCCAGGTGTGCTTCATCTTCTTCGTTATGCATACAGAATGCATTGCTCCACTAGGGATATCTTGGGATGGCGTGTGTTTGGATGAATGGGGTGTGTTTTCCTGGCTGCCAGCTTATTAATTCCGCTGGCACACACACACACACACATGCACACACACACATTCTCATACACATGCATGATGCAGTAAGAGATACTAGTGAGGTCATTTGAGAGTTGGGGGGAGTCTCCAAGTTTATTTTTATTTACAGTGAAGCGCTGAAGATGCTGGCTAAAAGCCATTATGTCAGAGCTTCTCCAAATGTGATTCAGAGTGAGCCTGGGGTCAGGTTTATTCTTCAGAAGGTGCATTCATCATAACAAAAGCATGCTATAGCTTTGTATTAATTATTTCTTATTTGTTACTGATTCGAACAAGCACAATGTGTTTTTGAATAGAATATATATTATTATTCTCTCTAATTCATAAAGCAATAAAAACAGTTTTGGCATTTCTGCCACATTGAATGCATTTTCATAGTTTGAACCTTTGAGCCAGGCTCATGCACTATAAGTTACATTCAAACACAGCTTTTAATGTGATACCTCTGCGCAATAATAACAATAATTCTAAACATTTAGAAATTAACTTATCTTGTTCTACCTCCACCCACACATAGGCTTGAAACAGAGAGCAGTTGGAGGACTGCAAGTATGTTTTATGGGTGAATTAACCAGCTTACCTGCAGAAAGGCGGTCCAGTCCTTAACCAGCTTATTTGACCCAGTATTATATTACTGCTCAGACTTACTACCTTGGAGATTCCCAAACTTTGGCTGCAGTTATTTTCCATTAATATGCACCACACTATTTGGTTTATGCACAGTGCCAGCAAAAAAAACAAAACAATGCATTGCTCTGGCCAAGAGCTTAGCAACTGATTCACAATTACACAAACCACTCCAATGCTCTTTAAATGCTGTTTATCTTAATTACAAATGTGATGTTTATTCATACGTTGTAATTGCTCCAAATTTGTTTTAAAAAATGGTCTAGTTCTTCACACTAGTAGCATGTGTAAGAGTTCTGTTAAACTGTTGGCGCGGCTTGCACCTTCTGGAGTAATGCATTTTTGATCCAATAATATACAAAATATTTGAATAAATACAGCCTCTTAAAAGAATTAGAATGAAACATACCTTTAGTTTGGCAAGTGGTTCTGTCCACACAGCCAAGACCAAATGTTTATTAGGATAGCTACAGCTTGGTATGATACACAAAGCCATGTCCAGGACACATAAGCCAATCCTACAAAAACGATTTTAAAGATACCATATGCTATATATTTTTGCCTGTCTTCTGTTTTTCTCTCGATGTTTTTGTGTATATCAGTCGTAAAGGCACACAAGAAGCCTGTTTTTTCTTTAGTTTTTAAATTATAATTTTGTCATGGTGGATTCAGGAAGAGATGAGTGGAGGCAAAATGCTGGACATAAACAGAGAGACTTTAATCACAAAGCTTAACAAAAAGCAATACTTGAGTGGTGAATAATGCTAAGACAAGATAACAAAGGAAATGTGCAAACCCAGAAGCACAGAACGGCGATAACAAAGAACACAGGAAAAACTCAGGAACGTACTTGGTATGCTGCAAGACAAACACAATAGTGAACAGACAACTTCCAAGTACGGCTGCTGAACTTCAACAGGCAGAGAGACTGGTGCAGATGTTAGAGAAGTTAAAGGGGCAAATGAAAATCTGGTCCAGAAGTCCAGTGAATTGTAGTATATGAAAGTTTTTTTCAGAAAGTGGATGAGATGTAGGTGATGGTGTGACAAATTTAATTAATTTAAAAAAACAAGTAATAAACATTCTGAGATAGAGGTTACAAAATGGTCATGCAACCTGGTACGTAATACTACCAGGTACATTGGTATACAAAACCACATTAATGTTGTATGTGTCCCAAAAGAAAAAATGTAATAAAATAAGAAACATATATTGGCCCTTTAATATATCTACTACAGGCTTCAAATAAAATACAGAATGTCTTTAACAAGCTTTCAGATTCATGTCTTTAATCTAGAACCAAAAATAATGTGCAGTGACATTGGATTATCAATAGCATAGTACTAGAATTCCTTAAGAGTACCAGCAAAAATCAGAAAGGTGTATTTTCTCCTTGGTTTTTGATCATGTTTTCATATTTGCGGCCTGGACTGAAGGCCTAGCTCATGGTTCACCAACAGTTTACTTTTTTTTCTCTAACAATATTTTGTTTTCTTATGATATGGGCCCTTAAAACAAAACTGCATTTATTATGAAAGCAATGGGAAATAACATGACTAAAATGAAAAGGTCAAGAATGGTCTTCAGACTATGTGTGCATTGCTGGAGTCAGTCCACCAAATTATTACAGGATTATTTCACTGGGCTTGCTGGCAGTTACACCCGTTTGAAACAATGGTAGATCAAAGTCTGAGTGTAGGTTAAAAGGCAGGTACTCTTTAGACATGAGTCAAGAGGAGCTTTTCGAGGTGGAAATAAAGTTTTTTTAGTTCACCAGTGGCTCAGAAAAGCCATTAAGAATCGTATGAACATAGCTTATGCTCTAAAACAAGATCACTACCAGAATACTAAGGGAAGTCTAAGGGAAGCCTTCACTGTTTCCCGCAGTTTCCCGCAGTGTTAACAGTCAGGCACCTTCCAGTTTCCAGTAGAAAGTTATGAATAAATAATTCATGAATTAATAATTATTCACTTAAACCTACACAAGACTGGGGAAAAACAGTTCCATAGAAAAAGTGTTTTGAAAAGTTTTTCCTATACTTAGGTGTAAAGCCTATACTTCTTGTACTTTCCCACACTTGGTGGTCTTCACCAAAAAGCTTAGCCAGAAAATGGCCTCACATTCTGAGAAAAACACACAGTACTGAGAAAAACACACAGTACTCATTGGCCCAGTGCTACAGCACCATCTGTTGGACAGGAGCTCCTTTTGGCTGCTTTCATTTGAATTCAAAGCAATTCACAACATTGGGCAGTCAAGTCCATCTCCATTTATCTCCACTCAAGCCTTACACCAGAGAAAGATGAGAGAAATGACCGGGCTGCCAGAGTCATGATGGCTGCTCACACCGTCAAAATCCAGAGAGGACGCGTAATGGAGGTTGGAGCCAAAATGGCCTTTGGGCGGTTGTCAATGCCGCATGGGCCATGCAGCTGCATTTCAGCCAAGGTGGTGGTCGGAGGGCGATCTAAAGCCTGTTGGGAAAAGACCGTGCAGCTTGGTTTTGTTGAGCCAGAACGGCTCCGGGCTGCCGATCTTTTCTTTATCAATTAAAGACTGGGAAGGGAACTGTGTTGTCTGTGCCAGGATGCTGCAGTCGCTGTCCCAATTAGAGATGACTGACTGGGAGAAGAAGAAAAAAGGAGCGATGAAACAGAAAAGACAAAAAGACTGTTTTCGCTGCAGTAATTCCCAGTGTGGCCCATCGCAAGACAAGAACTCCCTCTCCACTTCGCCGGCAAAATGCTAGAGCAGGGAAAACAAGCGAGAGCCCAGTTTTTGTAACATGAAGAGGAGTGGTGGAAACCTACTTTTCTGTGGGAGAGGGGTGGGGAGTGCATATTGCAGCACTTTAGCTTGAAAAGAGCGATGGAGAATCACTCCTTCTATTGCCAGAAATAACTCAGTCATTCTTGAATAAGGACATAGGCCCTCATAGCAATAAATCTCTCCTTTTGTTGAAGAGCTGTGCCTTTGCTTTCCCCGGTAGCCAGAGAGATGCTATTGACTCTGCTTCTTCAGAACATGCTCAATCTGTCCCTTCCGTATTAACCTTTAACCTTTTTTCATTGCTGTTTTCAACCTGCCCGTGCTGACTTCACCACATGACTTGAAAAGATTACATGACTTGTAATCACTGTTTCACAAGTAACCACTCCAGGAAGAAGGTACCTCTGAGGGTGGGGTGGGGAGTTGTTTCATTATAAATGTATACCCTTGACTAAACTAATCTTAGTGAGCTAATTCACTTGCTATTCACATGTTTTCAGACATCCAAGCATAACATGCATAAACTTACTAAAAAATAGTTGCTTTGAATTCAAGCTTAGAAGTTTTGAAAGAGAACTGTTGTCTATTCTTCGTGTGCTATTCTGTATAAAGCTCAGTTTGAACACAACAAAATAAATGGGATCGTTTTTAAATATTCATCCTTTTAAAGGATGTTATTGTTCTGGTTTATAAATAGCTGCACCAGTTTTTGAGTTTTGGAAAAGGAAATTGCATCAGATTGCAATGATTACTAGACATGTCTACATTTATACTAACTCCATCTATCATCCCTCCTGGGGTCACGCAAGAAACTTCACTTGAGTGAATATAGTAATGGAGCAGACCCACACTGGGAATTCCCCAACAGGGAAATGAGGACAGGTAAACGAAGGCCTGCTAAAAACAGTATTGACATGGAGGGCAAATCCTAAGCCAAAACTTATATTTACTCTTTGAAATTTGAAGGGGTTTAACTCAATAATGTCTAAATCTTTTATATGTTTTCTTTTTAACAAAACCATATATCAAAATATGTGGCAATAAAATAACAAGCAAATGAATTAAATATATAAATGCAAAATTGGAATGGGTATTGTTGGATGTTCACCCTAGGTAAAACTATTTACAAATAACCAGCCAGGACAAATTCTGTGGTATGTTTATGCGTTCTTGTGTGTCGTCTCCTTTTTTTATTGTGTAGTTGTTAGGACTGGGAGTTGATGGGGAAAGAATACATTGTCTGATTCCAGGCATTGAGGAATTTGGAAAGCGTTGGACCAACTTCCAATTTTATATTACTGCAACTCATATCCATTCCTGTATTTTAGACGATGTGGATAATTAAGAAAAATCTAAATATTTTAAATAAAAATTAGCTTACGTTGCCCATGCTCAGACACCGTTAGCCAGCTCTTCAAATTTGCTTGCGAAGGTCAAACAGGTTGTGTAATTAAACTCATATCTTGTGGCCCAAAGGAAAAACTGATAGCACATAAAGTTAATATGTCAAGATCCAATGTCATTCACACCAGTCATCACAGTGTCCTGCTCCGGGCGACACACAGCACTGCCCATTTCTTGACTCAACATACCTGATCCATCTGATCATCTGATTATGGAGCCTTTGTTGAGTTAAATCACATGTTTAGAGTCAAGGAATACTTGAAAGTGTGCAGTTCTGTGGGCTGCCAGAAGCAAGATTAAGAAACACTGATCTATCTTAATCATGTATGTACTTAATATTGCATTTCTTATCTTTGTCAGCTGTAGTTCTTTGTCTTGATTTTTAAAATTAAGATTAGTATTTGGATTCGCCTCTTGGAATCAACTCCCATCAAGTTGGAATCAGAAGCGAAAACTGGAATTTTGGAGTGGAAATGAACAGGCCTAAAGGTTGTTGGAATAGTTTTGTACATGTGTTGATATTTTCTTTAAGTTTGGCGAGCGATGCCTTTGGCATGTGGATTCCTAATTGTTTTTCTTTGACTTTGTCTGTTGTATCGGTTTCTGTATTGTTTGATATCGCTTATGTATTTATGTATTTAGTTGATATAACTGTCTTTGTATAGGACTTTAGGCAACGTCATTTGGCTTTAAATGTGCTGTGAGTAAAGTTATTTACTCAAATTCTCCTTTGATGAGCACTGAGAAATTGAAAATGAGAGAGAGAGAGAGAGCAGGCTGGGTTCTTTGCCAACACTGATAATCAGGAGTGACTAATCTGCCTTTGCGAACTGAGGCCACTCAGGATTCTTCCTGATCTTTCTGCGAGGCTCCGAGCCTTTTGCTCCATCAGCAGTGGCAGCACCGAGCTAAGAGAGCTAAAGCTGCCCGCCAGAAAGGATTACACACACACAGACACACACGCGCACAGACACAAACGCACACACATACACACACACACACACACTTTCTTTTAGTCTCTTTCTCCTCTTTCTCCTTTTGACTCTTTTACCCTCTGTGTCCTCTGTTTACCTCCCTCTGGTCCTCTTTTACAAGGAGTAAAACACACACACATACATACACACACATACACACACAGAAATACACAAGAGCATACACATCAAGGCATTACAGTGCCTTGCATATGATGTCATATGAAAAACAGAGGCTAATTAGAGGCTGTTTGTTCAGTGTGGAGGGCGATTATGTGAGGTCATGGAGAATCACAGTGATATTATAGAGAATATGTGCATGACAGCTTGTGTGTGTGTGTGTGTGTGTGTGTGTGTGTGTGTGTGTGTGCATATGTGTGTGGGTGTATGTGTGTATCTAAGGGCATGTAATTGAGCTGTTTACAACATCTGATCACTGTAATTCTAGATCAGAACAAGCACAAGGCCATGTAAAAGGGACCATTATCTTTTCAAAGAAAAATCTGCACTTTTGTGCAAGTAGGAGATCAAATGGGTCATATACTGTTTGTGTATGGGTGTGTGTTTGTTTGTGTGCGTGCGCGTGTCCGTGCGTGTATGTGTGTGGGTGCACATTTGTTGGTTGCAGCAGGAAGGTGAGTGTTCAGCATTTGGCTGCTGGTGTGAGCAGACCAACCACAGAGAAGAGATCAAGCCTTAATGAATGACCAGCTTACTCTCTATTTCTTTCTCTATCTCTCTCTCTCTCTCTCTCTCTCTCTCTCTCTCCCTCTCTCTCTCTCTCTCTCTCACTCACTCTCTCTCACTCTCTCTGTGTCTCTCTCTGTCTCTCTCTCTCTCTTTCTCTCTCTATTTGTGTCAGTTAACAAACTGAAAGCCTCATTTTCCCCATGGATACTGTCCTCCATAACTTCTGCTTTGTCAGGTGGGTCGAGCTGTGTTCCCTTTCCAGAGCTGTGTATTACCCTGAGTGTTTTTGAGGACAGACTATAAGCGGCAAATTATTCTGTTGTTTAGAAATTGCCTTGTTTTGTTAGCAAGATGTGACTCCAGGTGAAGATCTCACCACTCTTTCCCTAAGGACTTGTGGCCTTCATGGAGGCTCCTGCAAAAAACCCTGCCCAAATACTCAATAGATCTCCAGTGGAGGATCCTACATTGTGTACTTCCCACCAGGGCATTTGTGTCAAAAATTAATCTTTGCCCTCTGGCTCTCGCTTCAAACATCCATTAGCTAGAACCAATAGATATAAACACTCCTTTATACCTTCTGTTGTCCAGTTACTGAACTCCACTAGGAAACAGAGATAACTTCTATACCCCCCACCACCATTTATTTATTTTATTTATTCTATTTGTCTATGTCTTTTTTCTATTTATTCTATTTGTCTATTTATCTATTCTATTTATTCTTTTTAACTTGTATTTTGTAATGTTTGTGGACATTTGTGTGTATGTGTGTGCTACCACTGCAAAACAATTGCCCTAATTGGGACAAATAAACTACTACTACCAGGGTGCAAACTAGGGGGGAGCAGGGGGGAGCTATAGCTCCCCTAGTGGTGACATGAGCTCCCCTGGAAACATGATTTGTGAAATTTCATGAAAAATCGTAGCCTGCTTGCACACTGGTGGGGGCGCTGCCTGCAGCCCCACCCACTACCCACTCACACCAGCTAGTTTAGAAGCAATGTAGTATGTGGCACTGCGTCTTTGCAGGCAGTGAGAGGTTTGTGTTGTGCTATAGCAGTGCTATAGCTGGAATATTTATCACTAATAATGCCATATTGTTTATGGTTGGTGCCGCTTGCTGCTTTTATTGTGTGTGTTCGGCTATAGCCCATGTGAAACAATGCAAGGTTTTTGAGTCAAACGTTACTTTGGTGGTCCGTGGATTATTTATTATCAGGTGGATTGAAGTTTGCTTAGCCCATTTAGGCTATGTGCATATGCTCGGGAAATCTGTAAAATGAAATTAACCTGATCCATCGGGGCATTTAATGTAAATATTGTACAGACCTATAAATGGCATCACCCATGTGCAACGAACCAGCAATAAACCACGCCCCCCCTGTTGGCTCCCCCGGATACCATGGTATAGTTTGCACACTGACTACTACTACTACTATTTCATCACTTTGCACCCGACTGGCTCAACTTTTTGAACTCCTCAGCCAAGTTCTCAGAGGATTTGAGTTTCTATTTAACCCACTTTTATTTATATTTGGATGTAGGTTCTCTAAGGACCAGAACTCTAAGTACGCTATGAACAGACAAAGTTATCAGTGTGGAAAACTTTTAGGTGAGAGAGGTGGGATATAGGCCTGGTAAAACCATTTAAAACTCTCATAGAATCTGGGATAAGAGCTGTTCTGCTCTGTTCTTTAAAAGCACCTGTTTCTGGGTTTGAAGAGAAATGTTGTGTTAAAAAAGACTTTGTTTCTGTTAACAGGAGAGTTCTGGTGTTTAACTGGTGACATTTTTCCACTTTTGATTTCAAATGTCTCCTTAATGAAAGATACATCCTAAAGGATGTTAAAAGTCAAAAGTTTCTCTCTGTCTTCCTCTCTCTCGCTCGCTCTTTCTTTCTCTCCCTCTCCCTCTCTCTCTCTTGCTCTTTATCCCCCTCTCTGTCTTTCTCTCTGTCTGTAGACCTTTGAAAGTTTATAAACAAAAGCATTCTGTTATTGACTTCATATAGCTGAGAGTTTTAGAAAATGAAAATGTATTATGGTTATTTGAAACATTATTCTCTGGTGAGGATTTTTAGAGATCCAGGTAGGATTCTGTAAAACCCTTTGTGCGTCAAACAGCTGTACACAATTGTAGACAAATCCCCCAGTTACCCTGATTATCACCCATGGATTTTGTAAGTTTTGTATACTGTTGGTCTGTGGCTCACTTTATCTGGCCTTCCTGTTATATTATCTGTAACTGGACTTATTCTGCTCTCTCTAAACAAAAGTGATAGCGAAATAAGCATTGTAGTAACTTGAATACAAATGCCATTGATGAAGATTTTTACATGGAACATTCTCATGTACTAATATACTCGGCTGCCACGTTCATGATGCAGAGGTCCCATATTCCATAGTTTTAACAGTACTTCAGCAGTGTTAGTGTGTCGCCAGCCTGACCGCCCTCATATATTTGATTATATATATTCGCTTAGTATTTCAACTCACTGTACTTAATCTTTATTATAGGAATAAAACAGCTTAAGAAGTACACACAAATAATGAGAGGTAATAAGAGAGGGAGAACGAAGAGGAAACTTAGCTATTCTTAGCTAAAGCTTAGCTATTCAGGAACAATTCCATAATTGTTTTTTCCCCCAGTGTATTGTTCCATATAGAAAAGGTAGGTTTGCAGATAGAATGATAATTATAATCAAGTTGATACATGTTGTCACTTGCTGAGATTCTGTTAGGAGACATCTCTGTAATAAAACATTAAATCAAAGCACATTCATTACTCTGTACTGACACTAAAGAGGATTTGTTTATGTATACATTTTGTCATTGTGTCAATTGATTTAGCTATTGAAGAAGAGAACGCACTGCACATTTTTTGGTCATTTTGCTCTTTCTATATATATATATACAGTGTTGTGCCAGTTCACGCTGAAAAAGAACTAGTTCAAAATACAGTTCATTCAAATAAAAATGAACTAGTTCGC
>JBBPCY010000063.1:0-23264 GCA_037974405.1 Brachyalestes nurse
TATATATATATATATATATATATATGAAACTATTATAAACATCGTTTTGTATTTAAATAATGAAAGCCCAACTTCATGAGCAAAATGGCACAGGTGTGCAGAGGTCTGAATGTAGGCTGTGTGTTTGTAGCAGAAGGAGAAACACACACCGACATCCATCCCTGCCACACTCACACACACGCACGCACGCACACACGCACACACACACTGCCTGCTCCAGAGCCGATCCATCGCCTGGCAATCGGAGACACACGCAGAGATAGAAGTCATCTCTCACTCTCTCCTCCGCAGCTTCCATCTGCAATGCAAAATTAACCTCACTTTAATCCGAGCATGCTGGGGCAGGGAGGAGGAGGAGAAGCAGGGGAGGGGGGGCGAGAGCGCGATGAAGAGCCACTGACAACGCCAGGGTTCAAATCCTGTGTGTCGCTCAATTATATTTCCTTGTTTCGCCTGTCCTTGGACGGAAACCCCTCTGCTCGAGTGCATTATTCTCACCCCATAACAAATGACACCGCAATACCCTGCACACATCCAAAGAAACCGCGCGTGCGAGTGTGTGCGTGCGCCTGTGAGAGAGAGAGAGAGTGATCTTTTCCGTCTGTTTGGCAAAAATGATTCTCTTTTTGATGAAAAGGCTGTTTGTCTGAGGCACTGTGTGGAGAGCAGGATGTGGAACTGTCTAATGCTGACTGCCAAGCGCAGGCCAAGCCCATTATATCACTGAATCTTTGTTAAGCAGGCCTTGAGAATGCCTGACAGTATAATTAATCTTGCCATATGAACAAAGAGAGCCTACTCAATGGTATCGAGGACGCTTATTAAAACACTAAACACCCTCTGTGCCCTGTTTGAGGGAGGAAAAGTAAAAAAAAAAAAAAAAAAGAAAAACCTTTAGAAATTGCACGAGACGAAAGTCATTATCTTTTTGTTTAGATTTTTTTTGTCAGAGATTCAGAGGTGAAATTGATATGAATGGTGCGCATGTGTGGGTGATTTTTGCCGAAAAGATGAAAAATGATACCTGTGAATGCGAGATATAATTTTGAAAATGATTCTGCTCTCTCGTGGAGCTGAGGAAATATTGCTTTAATTAGAGCCCCGGAATGATCAGATAGTGTATCATAAGGCCTTTAAGGGTGTATTTGCAGTCTCTTATTTATCGGATATTATCGTATTAAGCTCACATTAATTGCGTTGCGAGCAATAATTTATGATCCGCATTATTAGCATATATGTTTCTGGAAAATGTTATCAGGAACAGAAATATGAACATCACTGATAATGTCCTGCGCTACTTAGGCCTCTACCTCTGCCTGTGTGTTGAGCTCAGGAGTTTTTGTCTAACTGTAAGTCATCCAGCATCAGAAACCACACCAGCAAGAGCATTAGAGTGTATAGAATTACATTAACCTTAAAGGGCCAGTTTATAGAAGCAGACAGGCACATGTAAGAAGTAGACAAGCAAGTACTGGCTGAAGAAAACTGTTTAAATTTGCCGTTTGGTCAGACCCTAGCTTTCAGTTACTAATCTTAAGTGTCTAGTAACTACTATGAAGCTAATATGTATGTTAGAGTCACAAAAATAGGATCTGATACTTTATGGAATCAAGTCTAGAAGAAAATATTGTACATTTAATTTAATGGCTTGAATAATTAGGGGTTAAAGTCAGGGGGTGTACATTTTCAGTACATGGGTGCAAGAGAGGAAGCCTGGGTTAGATTAAATCTGCAGAATCTGGATGAAGTGTTGTATTTTAAAAAGAACAGACATGTATAGATATCCTGATAAACATGCCTTAACTTGCTACTTCCCGACTTCACTCCCCGAGCTTTAATTTTTAGCTAGATCAGTGGTTCACCAACAAATCCTCAGATTTGGCCTAATTTAAGACCATATGGCCCTGGGGCTATGGCAGTTCTAAGGCCCACCCCATAAATGATTCTCCGTAATACTGAGGCTCTTTTTTTTACCATTATCAGGAAGGTTGAATAAGCTCTCCATTTTCCCAATAAACGGGTGAGATTTTGTATGGTCCTAGTGGCATTATGCTTGAGACAAGTGGCAAAGACTGGGATGCTACTCCACAAAAGTGACTCCGCATCACTGAACTAGTGGAATGTATATGTGACCATTTGTCTTTTGTGTTTAAAGTTTCCAGTTTTTGGAAGAGAAAAACTTGCGGTGTGTATTTTGTACATTTCTCTCAGAATTGGAGGAGCTGTTGGCCATTTATGCCACTTATGCTGTTTGACGGGACTTGCACGGCACTAGTGCGTCCCAGTGAAATACTGTTTAAGGGCTGCAAGCAAATAACTTCTCAGCTGTCAATCAGTACCACTGAGTAAGTTCGGGTTTCCGGGGTTTGATTGCTAATTTAAAATGTCGAGGACTGAGGAGAGGAACAGACTGTCCCTGCACCCAAAATAAATAAAAAAAAACTCATAAACTCCCAAGATATTATTCAGTAAAAGCACAGGTTACTAACATTATTGCTCTATTTTAAAGAATTGTCTGCATAGTTGAAGTCACGGCACCCACCGAAGCCCCATTATAGGTTAAAGTTCTCTTTTCCAAATGAAATGGTCCAAAGGTCTCTATAATGTAGATTATGGAAGCCCCTCTTAGCGAGGAACATGTTTAGTCTCCTGAGCTGAGCTCCACTCTCTCTGGTGCAGGTTCAGTGGTCTGCCTAACTCCTCTCCTCTGTGCCGTGCTCCTCACACCTCCCCTCTTCACGGTTCATGAGATGGAGCGTCTCCAGCCAGCGGCCCCCCGGCAGGCCCTTCTTGGCCCCGGCGCAGGCCCACCGTGGGCTGAGCGAGGGGTGGGGGCCGCGGGGGCGGGGATGGCTAATTTAGCAGAAGTAGGGGCTGGCGAGCAACACACTACATCAACCTTGCAACTACAAAATCACTTTAATATATTCCCAGTGCTACTTGTGAATATTAATAAAAATATTAATTATTAATTTTGCCCTTGGCATAGCAAGATATACTAGTTTTAATTAGTGTACTGTACTCGGCTACAATTAAAAAAAATAATAATTGATGTCTATAAGTATTGGCGGCTCCTATGATCGCCTTTCTTGTTGGTGTCAACAGCAGGTTTGTCTCGCCCTTTGTATTACACCTTCCTTTTCCCAGCTATGTACCGCCATTAAACAGTCCTGGTGATGTTATGAAAGCAACTGCAGCTGATTAAGGGTGGGAGAAGATAAACGAGGGAAATATCACTGATATCAGGGGGTGAAGATTGCAGGACTATTGCAAAACACACAATGTAATGTGTAAGCTGTGATTGTAACTCTTTTAAATTAATCAATCAATCGATCAATCGATCTATCTTCCCGTTTATCTATCTATCTATCTATCTATCTATCTATCTATCTATCTATCTATCTATCTATCTATCTATCTATCTATCTATCTATTATCTATCTATATCCATTAGATTCCTTTTCTGCCCCTTCTTCTCTCTATATCTTCTCTATCATGTGCCTCTCTCTCTATCTCTCTCTCTCACTCTTTCTCTCTCTCTTTCTTTCTCTCTCTCTCCCTCTCTGCATGGAGAGGTGGCAGATGGATGTGTGAGAAGCAGGAAATCTGCTTCTGTCCGTGTCAGTTCTGCTCCACAGAGCAGTGATAACTGAATAATAATCCTGATGGCCTCCCTCTCTCTCTCTCTCTCTCCCTCTCCCTCTCGCTATTTCTCCCTCCCTCTCTCTCACTCGGTCTCTCTCTCTATCCCTCAGCGCTCTCTCTTTTCTACTCTTTTCACCTATCCATTGGTCCATTGGAACAGTCTGCTCTCTTGCTTTTTATCTATTATCTCATCTCTTTTCGCTGGCATTCTGTTCGCATTAGGCTTCGTCCATCAACTTTACCCAGTCTGCTCTGTTAAAGAGATCACACACACACAGACACACACACACACACTCTCTCTCTCGCTCTCTCTCTCTCGCGCGCTCTCTCTCTCTCTGTCTGATGTGCATTAAGCTATATATTAGGCTGGGGCAGGTCATATTTAGCAATGCTAAAATGGATCTCCTTCAGGAAATAGAATGACATACACAATCTAACTTTTACTCTCTCTCTATCTACCTATTTACCCCCCGCCCCTTTCTCTCTCTCTCTCATGATACTTCCATCCATCTCTTCAGCACTAAATTATAATCATACATTTCTTTCCAAAAGAACCAAGAAATCAGATGAACATTGCATGTCAATAAGAAGCGAATAAAAATAAATAAATAATAATAATAATAATAATAATAATAATAATAATAATAATAATAATAATAATAATAATACAGTACAAATGAAACTTCAGAACTAAAGCTAATGGAGTTGGCAGTGGATCTGAAGATTTAATATTGCATGCAGTCAGGGTTTTTTGTGCAATTGACCAACATGACATGCCTAAGTGTATAAATGGGCAGCTTTATGATGATAAGATCACTGGCTAATAAGATATTTATGTGACATGCTGGCTGACAGATCCATCTCCTCACTGCCATCTTCACGCCTCAATGGACCAGTGAGGATCAAACGCAAATTCACCAAATGGGCTCGTTAAATGGAGAGGAAATTTAATAAATGAATATTTCTGCTCTCCAAGTCAAAGGATGGAAGTCAAATGTTTTTGGGGTGATGGAGCTGAATGTTTTTTTTTTTTCTTCTTCGCTCATTTGTTTCCTTTATAAAAATCCTTTCTGGAAAAAGTATGGCATGTGGCGGAGTGCTAAACATGCATTTGGTGTAAAATTGTATAAAAGTTGCGGTGGTTCATGAAAACGAGATGAAGTGCATTATTAATGTACATACAGTACACGTTAAATGCATTATGTTGTATGAAGGGTATTGGGGTTTTTGCACTTGGAAGCACTGGTGTGTTTCTCTCTGGGCATGGACACACGCGCTGCGTAACTCAGCCCTGTCACGACAAATGCCATGGCTCCACTCGACATGTTGTGTGTTTACACCACTCGCACGGTTGTTGTCATGGAGAGCGTAACCCGTGGTAATTAGCCTAATGGTGCTAATGAGGGAGCTGACAAGGAAAAGCCAGTGCAAGGACAGCAGCTGATTGACAGAATTACACATTCACACACCCGTGCAAACACCACACACACACACACACACACACACACACACAAACACACACACACATACTGATTATGACTCCATGAAACATAATATACAGCCATAACACTCAGACCACAATTAGAGCACAGTCTGGCTGGGAGCCAAAAAATTGCATGTGTATTTCAGTCGGATGCTATAATGATGTTGTTATGAATGTTCATCGCTGGTTCAATTTCGGCAAAGAAAATCGAGTAAATTTGTCAATATAGAATAGATATTACACTTTATTGCCACAATAAACTTAGGAATAAATAAATGCAATAACAGTTTCCTTTAAAACCAACTCTAAAGCATTCATTAAATTAATACATTCATGTTTTATTTCTTAGAAAACCTCACATCATCAAATATATTAATGCAAAAAGTAAATATTATGTGATATATTATGGGAAAACACTATGCAGGAGGAAAGTTATTAACTAATGACATTACTCATTATTCAGTTATGCATTCAGAAAAGATTAGAATGCAAAAGTGTATACGATCTGGGAAAATGATAAGCAAAGCTGCTTATAAGGGTAGCAGGACTATTATTATTATTATTAATCCAGACATACATAGCACATTAATTGTTTGCATACTAGGAAAGGACTGAAACAAGGATTACATTCCAAATAAACACCTAGATACAATATGATAAAGACCTAGATACAAAAATGCATTGTTAGTGTGTTTAGTGGTCAGATCAGGATGCCAGGCCCACAGTGTCCACCTGTCTCCCGGCCTGCTTGCTTTCGAACACACACTGCTTTTTTCTAAATCTCAGAGGAGCTCTGTATTTATTATCCTGGGTGGCAAAGTTGATAGATGGGATACCTGTTCAATTATAAGGGCACAGCATTGCCTTTTTGCCTTTTCTTAGCTGATAGGAAAACACACCGTCCTCTCTCTCTCTCTCTCTCCCTCTCTCTCTCTCCCTCTCTCTCTCTCTTTTCTCCAAAAGAGACTGAGTGTTATGAAGACATTTCCTTTGCAGTGCTGAAGTACAATTCACTCCCATCACCAAACAATGCTCAAAGCCCACTTACACACTGTGACACCGCCTGAATTACATGATAATCTTTTATAATGGCGGTGGCTTGACCGACATGAAAATAGAGGTCTCCACTGTATGCGCTTTGGGGATGGATGTAAAAGGTAATGGCCACCCCTCTCCAAAACCCAATTTTGATTCCATTTGCACTTGAGTCAGGCAACAGTTCCAAAAGATCCCATTCACAAATAATTTTGGAGCACCATTCATCCCTAATTGACTTTCATCCTATGTAACAACACCCACAAACACATCAGTGGAGAAAGAAAAAAACAAAACCAACAAACAAACAAACAAAAAAAACAAGTCAAGAGGGTCATTGGCGTAGACGCATGGTCCGGTGTGATGATTCAGGCAGAGGGCATCATATTAAAGGCATTTCTCCATGCCACGAGGTGTTGAAGTGGCCAAAGCCGGGATATTCATCTTTATTCTGCTGAAATTTGTGAAAGGCGAGATTGAGAGGGGGCCAATGATGCAGGGTGTTCCGAGGCAGACATCTTGAAGCGTGATGTTGAGCTATGTTCCTGCCCGGGCAGAGGAGGCATCGACATATAAAATGGTTGTAAATTTGCATTAGGCTCAATCCATCATAGGCGCTGGAGAGAGAGAGCGCCGGGACAATGTGCAAGCTGCTCTGTTCCACGCTCTGGAGCAGGCAGCCTCTGACAGATTCCTATTTAAGTGACTGTGAATGCAACAATTCCACAAATAATTTGTCAAGTGCTGCAGCTGAACTAGCTCTGAACCCTTCTCTCTCTCCCTACTCTCTCTCTCTCTCCCCTCTCTCTCCTCTCTCTCTCTCTCTCTCTCTCTGTCTCTCTCTACCCCTTTTTCCTTTCTATGCTGGACAGAAACAAAATATCTGGGCAGCTACTAGTTATATTGTTCTGATATTTTTAAGTGCAAACTTAATGTGTAACTTTGAGTGATTGTGTGTTTTTCTTGAAGTTCCATGAGGGTTATGGTATCTGTCTTTGGCAGTTTCATGGCTTTATGTTCCAAAAATAGTCCAAATTCATTTTTATATGGCCATTATTTATGGTCCTCTTATTACTCTTAAGGATTAAAGGCATTGTTATTTTGTTTCTGTGCTTTTAAGACTGCTGTATGAGAATGACCTCTGCTCTGATTGGCCTTGTGCTACATTCAAACACCAGTCCAGAATTTATTATAACATCAGCCTTAATGGACAGGGCTTATTGGCTTTAGACTGAATAGGTGGATAAATCACAAGTTATTTTTGCACCTGGGGGGGTGTGTGGACTGGGGAATGAACTGTGCATTTTGGAAATTCAGCAATATTGTTTTTAAAAAAGCAAAGAAAATATGCATTTGTGTTATATATGCTCTTTAATTGTTGTATTTAGGTTGTTATATCATTATTTTTTTAATTGTTGTCTTCATTTGTTTTTGCAAAACCAATCCATGTCCAGATCCATCCACCTGCTTGGAATCACCCAATCACATAATGCTAACAATGCTGGAAGACTTGTGTTTCTTTCAACTCATGTGAACGTGTCACTGCATCTTTTTGAACCACTGCTAATACAGTGTCATTGGACAGCTCAATGCCATCTCCCTTGTGGCCCATCAGGGCAAGCAAGACCAATTATACTCGCATGGACTCTTGGCAATAGATGGTTGGATTGCTGGGGATTGTACTTGTGATTGTCTGATGATGGTGCTAATGCTTATGGTGCTTTTCCACTGGCACAGGAAATAGAGCTGCACTGCGAAAAATGTTTTTCCTTTACAAATAAAGCGACCCGTACCCAAGCCATACCTGTGCTGTCACAGTCCTGCTCGATGGCAGGGCCAAAGGCAGGCTGCAGCCAAACTGACAGCATTACTGCTTTTTGATTGGTCAATATGTTGTCATGACAACAGATGGACTTGGAAAGAGGCAAAAAACAGCAGATACAAACTAACAACTGGGAAGTTGACAAAGTATAAGCACTACTATCTGTTTGGGCTGAAGATAAATTTCAGTGGGAGTTTTAAAATGTTGTGAGAAATGCCAAGGTGTACATCACTAACAAGTGAGCTTGGCTTGGTATTTATCCCATGGCTAAGCAATGTCAAGAAAAACTCAAGCAAGACTATAAAAATGAAAGGAACATCATTACGCAGGCAGCCCTGACAGAAAAACTTTCTGGTACAACTCCAGGGATGCAGTTTTGGGACAACGACCAGCCATAAACTGTGGGAAGAGAATCACGCTGCCAATGCATCAGAAACACTGTTATTAAGTTAAAAGATACAACTGAAAATCAAAGCAACCTCCATGCCATTGCAGTAGAGTTTAAACACAACATGGTTCCTGTATACCTAAGGAAAAGTGCCTTTAGACAGTTGTGTCAGTTGGGAGCCACCTTTTCTATTCTATTCTATTCTATTCTATTCTATTCTATTCTGAGCAGCCCCGTAGAGTTCCCATTACCCAGCTATTAAGATGCCATGTGACTTTATACAATATATTACCCTCATATTCTCTTGTTGATGTTGATGATATTCTGTGACACTGGTTTAATCCCCAGCGATTACTGGGTATAAGAGCCATTATTTTTAAAGTAGGTAAAGTCGTGGTTTGAATGTCACGATTTTAGTCTCTAGGTTTCTACAAAAGCAATGACTTCTCTAAGAGGGCTCATCAAGCTCGAAGCGTGCAGTATCTGATCCCTATTATGACAATCAGGCTGGAATTAGGAGGGCAAATGAGCTCTTCAGGCTGATGGTCAGCAGAAAACGTGACAGCGCCCGATTGCATTTTTGAATTTATTGGCTAATTTTGCCCAGTCACTTGCATCGGCTGTATACTAACACACCACAGATCTTAGCTGACTGTCAGTCAGGGTATGTTTTCCATTTGTGAAAACATGGGAGTAATTCAGAGACTGGCTTGTTTACTCATTATTGAACATACAAGAAAAAAATGAAACATTCCTAAACTAATTGAAGGACTTCAAGTAGCTCGAAACGTTCACAGATGATTAAGAAGCCAGGTCATGTAATCTCAAGTGCTGCCTATGCTAGTTTTCACCAACTGATAGCATTTCCCTCCCTGCAATATTGTGAATTTGATTTGTAATTTAGAATGTTATTCTTAGGTTACAGTTTAATATTTCTGGTGGAGGTGACCTTAACATACCAACTGGCAGAATCTCCTTCTCTGTTCGTCCTCCGATCATGTAAATTTGATTTGTTAGCTGACATGCCTTGGTTCCAGGGTCTATCACTGAAGAACCCAAGGTTGATCTGGTTGCTTGAAGGATGCATGTTGGTTTGAAACAGATAAATGTAGAAACACAGGTGTCTAATGAAAGTGCAAACTGCAAAATTATCTGCTGTTGTTGGATCAAGCTAGGTAAGTAGTCTTGCATCCAGGCTAGAAGGCGTGTGTGTTCGGAAGGATGAAAGGCCTGATATTGTATTATTCACACAATAATGACCTTAAAGCACTCCATCAGCAGTGTTATTTATCAAAAACAGGCCGCGAGCAGGGTGAAGGATGTCCCTTATCTTTTCCTGTCAGTGGGGACATTAGTCATGGGAAAGTTTGGCTCCGGTCTGGGAGAAGGGGGTCCTCTCTGTCATTTTAAATTGCTAATCAATCACCGGATCAGGCGCTTCTGTCATCCAGATTACTGAGAGGGGCTTCGCTAACACACGGGGCCATTTGCAAAGGGCCCGGCCCATGCAGATGAGGCCAGTTCACCACTTTAACATTGTTGATCGCACAGTGAGAGAGATCGAGAGAGAGGGAAAGGGGAGAGAGAGGGAGAGAGGAAGAGAGAGAGAGGGAAAGAGCCTTAAGCAATGACTTCTGAGAGGGCAAACCAAAAAGGAAAAATGCTCATTCATCATTATTGTCATGGGCTTTCGCAAATGATAACAATTTGTCTTCATCCTATTTTTAGACAATGAGGTACAATAGCCATTTCGCCAGATGGGGTAGCTGCCCACCACTGCAATATGTTACCTTTTTCTTTGATGGCCTTTACTTGGGTTAATTTCATTTTTTACCATTTTTTTCATCCTTTTCATTTGCATTTTTACCACTTTTGTTCCAGCGTCTGAAAGGTGGGAGCTAATATTAGAAGGTAACTTTTACAGCATATGCGTTGATCCAGTAGCCGTTGTACAGGGTGGTCCAAGTGTTGGAAATGCTAAACAAGACACACTAATATACACATATACACATAGACATTTATATACATATACAAAAAGCTTTAGCACTTACTACTCTGCTGGGTCTCACACTGTCCTGAAACTTGAATGTGTCCTCATTAGTATTTGCTTCGGATAAAAGCGCATGTAACGTATAATGTAACGTATTGTATATATATTTTTTATTTCTACTCGATGCATAGGCATGCAACATTTTGGCCGCTGAATATTTTGGGAGGAAAATTGTTTCTCGTTTTGGTTGAAAGATAACATGCATAAAAGAAAACACATTTCAAATAGATCTACAGCAAAGCATCAAAACCCAAGGCATTACAAATCATTTTACATGGTAATGAAAAAAAGAAATAGTGATTAAAAACTATTTGTCAGTTAAGGCAACAACAGATAAATCAGTAAAAAATGTTGACAGTCTGGAACTAATTCACAGCTTCTCCAAGGTTAATAGACAAGGTATTTGTAATCACTGTTCATTCAAGTATCAAGAAAGGAATACAATGCCCAAGAACCACATTATAGGTCTGATTCCATCTGAAAACTGCTTAATACTTGGAATACAACAACAGAAGCTAAAAGGTAAGTCTCTGTGATCTGTAGCCATGGGACTTGAAATAACAAAATGCACAGAGCCAGGAGCCAAAAGTAAATGCAGTTTATAGCACTGAATTCTCTGTTGCCATTGATAAATTCTTGACACTCTAACCTACATGCTATAATCATTTCACATAAAATGTTTACATTTATTGTCAGTAGTTTTTCCAGTTCCAGCCCAGTTTCTCTTGAAATGTTACTAGTCCTGTAAACCTACTCCTCATGAAGCAGCTGTTTTTGAAGAACTTGAAGAACATCATGGGAAAACTCCAGATGTCAGATTGTCCTACTTCTGACTGGACTGCTCAGTTGGATGAACAAACTCGGACAGAGACACTGATGCAATCGAAAACCGAGCAGTGGGTGTGGAGGTTCCCCTGGTGGGACGAAGGGGGTCAGAGTTTGGACTCTGAGCAATGAAGATGAATGGTAGCCGGTGAGGATGTATGGAGGAGGTATAATTGACATCTAACGCATATGCTGACCCTCTGACACTGAGGTTAGCATAGGCCATCAAATTAAAGGGCTGTGTGAGTTTGGCTAATTTGGAGGCTGGGGTTCGCTTTGTTCCTAAGGAAGACTTTTCCTTGATTGACTGTTATGAATGGGAATGTAGGTCAAATACCGTTGGGGGAAAAAATTCATACGTGAGTCAAAGTTTTCATAGGAGGCTAATAGCTTTGATAAGTTAGCGTTTAGCAGTCACTTTTGAACTCGGTAATTAGCTATTCAGGGAAGAAGGCCTGATCTAAGCAAGATTCTGAAGCTTTCGGAAAGCGGTGCATGCTGCGCTTGAGATGCGAGCGATAAATCATTGGAGAACACATCAGCTCCTTGCTCCACCAAATAAGGAGAGGCGAAATGTGTCAACAATGAGTTCTGCACCTCTTCCCTCACTCATGCGCTTCGCTCAAGTTAAACACTCTGCACTGCAATGTTTGGTAAGCAAATGAGCATTTCTGTAATGTTTACATCAGTGTCAATACAGTAGAGCCTTGTCTTCACAGGCGAGGCGCACAGAAGCACTGCTCTGCCGAATCCTGTGGGACCCGCTCTGTTTACGCCCTGCTCTTAAATCCCTCACTGTGCTCCATGCAAAAAAAAATAAAAAATATTCCCCACTCCGATTCGCTCTTTGAAAAGCTGCTAAGAGCTGCTGCCTCCAAACACTGTTTAAAAACAGATTACTGCATAATTGCCTGAGCAAGCCCTCCTCTAATCGCCTCTCCTGTTCAAATCCACCATGTCGCCACGTCCAACCATACAGAGCACGCCACCGCTCAACGTGCCGAGAGTCAGCAGTTCCGCCTTGGATTTTTAAAACATCCATCTGCCATTCTGTCCGTCTCTCGCCTTCAGTAAAACAGCCCCTCTTAATTGGCATCAAACAGTACGCAGTCATTCATGAAAGTTAATTCTATAATGGAGCGGGGAGAGGAGAACGGTCTGCGTTAGGGGAGAGAGAGAGAGCTCTTTTCTCCTGGAGGTCACTCATCGAGGGCACTGGATGCAATTAAACAAACGCAGACATGCAGATGAGGTGGCGGTGGAAAGGAAAAGTGTGACGGGAGAAAAGAGAGGCAACTTTTAAGTGGTGCACTGACCCCCTAGCCATTCTTCTCCTGTTTATCTGTGTTGACAGCGAGGCTTGTCCATAGACTGATGTTTCTTTGCTTTATCTCTGTCATAAGTTTTTAGAAAAGCTGACGAATAGTCAATTACATTAAATAAAAAACCTTGAAGTTGTTACTTTTGTTGCCTATGTCATTCAAATGTAAAAATAAATAAATAAATAAATAAATAAAAATTACATGCATTCTGTATTTGCTTGTATCTACTTTTTCTTGATATAAGCTTATAAATACATACACACACACACACACACTGTCAGGTCTAATTGAGGCCGCTGTTTTCAGTTTTGTTTTAAGGGCTTTTATTTTGAATTTGAGTATTCATTGTGTCTAATGTCACTGTCTCAGCTGCCTTGTATTTAGTTTGAGTGATTAGAATTTCTGATTGGTTTGTGTCTGTGTGTGTTTGGGTATTTAAGTTCTTTGTGTTCAGAAATACTGGGCTTGTTATCCTCACTCCCTGATCCTGTTGTATCTTCTGTGTAGCTTTGTTTTGAGTTTAAAGGCCCACGTGCCTTCTTTTGTTTGTTATTTCCCCTGCACTGAGTTTTGTACTAAAACGTCAAAAACAGGGTTGGAGTAATCCACTTCTCTATACAGTCATTTTTTGGTAAATTATGAATTTGAGCGTGAAGAACCTGCAGTTGCATGATATGCAAGAAAGGCATGTTGTAAAAGATCATGTTTATGACAAATATTGTCTTATTGCCAACCCCTTACACCATTACTATTTATCAAAATAAAATCATAATAATATATTTTCTCTACTTTTGAAAAAATTAAGCTATAAGTTAGGAATCAACATCTGCATCTAAAAATTTGTGCTGCAAAAACAATATCAAATGAATCCTGCACTCCTGGCAACTGTGAATACTATGGGATGGATTAAGTTCCAACAATATTACACTCACAATTACATTTACACAACTCTGAGCTGAGCTGTGACTGATCTAATGAGATCTAGGCCATTCTGCTGAAGCTCCACTCGACCTGTTTCTGGACTGGAGTGTGTCTTGGGTTTCCTGTGTAATCTTAAGAGCAGTTGAACTGAAACACCAAGGCCAAGTGTCCCCAGCAAGCCACAAATCCACCCCCCCCACTTTACTGCGTGGGTGTGACATATCTGCTAGATCCCTCCCCTTCACTCCCACTACCCAGCATGCCTTGCTGTATTGGCTGACTCTGAGTGATAATTTATCACGTCGCTACTGTGTTCTTCTATTCCAGAGATGTGCGAGGAGCTCTTAAGACACCATTGATTTTTATTTGATTAAATGTCTGCTCGTTCGCAGCAAATTAGCGTGAGTTTAATCAAATCAGAATCGATAACTACTTAATAAAACACCCCCTCCCCCTTTCCCTTTTCCCCATTCACGGTCAAAGTGAAACTCAGGATGCTTTAAAAGAAAACACGGGCCAAATGTAACTGGAATATATTTAGGGGGGTTGAAGAATGAAGAAAAAGTAGGAGATCATTTCATGGTATTATGGGAGAAGATAACGACGAATGCTCCAGAGAGCACTGAAGTCTATGCGCTTCTTTACAGCATGTCTTGCCGGGGTCTGCGTTCGGCTGATCTAATTCACATGTGGACCACCCCTAGAAAAAAAAATGCAAGAAGTTATGGTCAGGTCTGACACCCCTTTCCCGTCCTAAAGCCCTTCAACTATCAGTCATTTTTATTGGCCATCTGCAAGAAGGTCTCATGAAAATAAAGTATCATTTGTGACAGTTCGAGTCAGCTTCACCACCAAAACTTTCCTCTCCCGAGGAACTCTGGGAAGGATCCGCTTTGCTGTGTTGTTTGTCGATGTGTGCACACTTTTGACAGTTTAGATTTTTTTTGGCAATCTAATTTATGTACAGTGAGACTGTAACACATATCCAAAAACATGCTTATGTCATCTGCAGTCCAGGATACACACAGAATAGAATATCCTACCCTATTTATCAGGGTCACATACTGTTACTTCAGTTAAATACATGCAGAAATAAAATGTGCACTTCTAAAAATAAGGGTACTAGAAAAGATTCTTTGTGTCATGGAAGAGCCATTTGGGTTCTTCTGGAAAAAAAAATAAATAAAAACATATAAATCCAATGTACACAATTTTCCATTTACCCCAGATGTAATCTATCAGCCAAGACATGTTTGAAGCCACATGTCTTCCTCTTTACTTTAGCACTGGCGCTACTAGACTAATGTTACTAACATGCATGTGGTTTAGAACGCAGTATGACTTTAAAGTAAAACTGAAAAATGAAGAAAACCTTACAGCTATAGACAATCTTTTTAGACAATTTCAGGGTTTTGTTTTTCAAAAATCAAAGACTTGATCTCATTTAAGATGCCTCTTTATTTATGACAGCCATTATCATTAAAAGTGAGTCAGCACTCCTACTCCCACTTTCATAACTTACAGTAAGTTTATACTGTGTTCTGAACTACATTCACAAGACTGTCTCACCTTAATGAACAGCTGAATATGGTTTGACGGACGTTTTACGAATATATTTATGATAAAGATTTGGGTGACTATTGACCTAGCGATTAGTTTTACTTCTAGTGAAAAACAAAAGAAAGTAATCGTATGAAAATTCTTTATACCTTTAAATGTTTCTTTGCACTCATATGCCTCAATACATGTCTCATTTACAAGAAATGTTAGTTAAACATTAAAATCTGTTTGGAGCTAAATGGTAGTGAATCGAACTAAAAAATTGTAAAATAATTCAAAACTACTGTAGCAGTAAAAAGGCCCATACCATGAAAACTGAATTTCTCACTTTTGTATTTAGATAAAACTTTTTGTAATGTCACAGGAAATAACACACATAACCTCTTTAGCCCTGAAGTTGTTTCAGCCTAAACTATTTTGTATATGGCATATGTGCGTATTTACGTATTTCTTGAAGGCACCACTAATGTAAAAGTCACACTTGAGGTTCTTCAAACTTTAAAAAGGTTCTTCATTAACATATCTCTTAAAGAACCAGTCACTCTAAGGTTCTTGAGGGAACCAAAACTGGTTCTTTATGGCATCTTTATTTTTGTGCCATGGACCTTCTTAGGCCATCCAGGATCTATTAGTGTACCAACTTCTCTCTTTGAGATCATTTTAGTCTGTAATAAGATGTTGAAGCTCCAAAGTGAGTGGCATGGCAAGTAAATGTGCTGAACCAACAGAACATTAAAAGAGAAGAGTGAAAGGCTACGTTTGGGACAGAAATGTAGATTTCAGTGCTTCAGTGTATGGGAGTGGAAGTAAAAGTATTGTTATTTGACACTCAGAAAAGTACAAATTCATCAAAATGTGATTTTAGTATATGCAGCTGAGAGAATACCACCAATGACCTGAATCCACTGCCAGCTTTTGACTGAGCGATTCTCTCACTTTAACCTGCCTGAAGAGAGACGCCCTCCCTCCCGCTAGGCAGTGCCTGGGGGCAAGCCTGAGGCACAGAGAGATCCACTAGGCCTCAAGGTCCCTCCAGGATGTCTGAGAGAAAGGGTGGTTAGGAAAGGTTGTATGAGACAGTATTTCTGACAAAACAGAACAAAGGTGGAAAAAGAGATTCATTTTGAACATGAATTTCTTTATATGGTTTACATCAGTAATTATATAGTGTGTGTGTGTGTATGTAAATGTATACACTAGATTATTTCATATGATTAACATAGAAGGCCATGCAGGCAGTTGGTGTGAGAGAGGAAGAGGCAGAGGACAGAAGAAAATGGAGACGGTTGATCTGCTGTGGTGACCCTTAATTGGGGAAGCCTAAAGTAGAAGAAGAAGAAGACACTCCATGATATTATCGCTATTATGTATACTCTATTCACTACTTAAAGCATATTCGTCACTACTCAGAACACAGTATTTCCAGTGTAATTAGTAAATCCACAGCCTTTGTTTGACCTCTAATTAATGATAATCCCATGAAATCATCTCACAAGCCCTGGACTGCTTCAGTCATCCTCGTTCTTGAATGGAAAAGTCTGAAGAGGTTCCAGGCCTTTTGGTGACATACATAGGCTCTTTCCCTTTAAAGTAATACCCATCGCTACCAATGCACCGGCACGTCGGATTAACAGTTCATAAGCCCTCGTTCCCCTCCCCGTTGCTGGTAAACACAATTTATCTCAATCCCTGCAGTTTTAACAAAGGCTGTCTCTAAAATAATGAAGGTTCAATGTAATTAATTAAAGGCACCATGCACCATCCCATCCTATCAAAATAGGAGCAGAATTTATTGATATCACAATCGACAGCTGATATAATGCCCTGTAATTTGATTTCCTGTGGAAGCCTTGTTTGTAATTACACTGATATAATGTGCTTTTCCCTTTTATCAGCCTGCGTTGCATATTTGTCCGTTGGCAGCGATTTTAATATACTCTAAACGGGCGAAAAGACAAGACTAAGCTTTTTCACACTGGCCGTCTTTTTTCTTTTTTTTTCCCCCCAGTCCTCTCTCTCTTACCCACTTGTCAGTCAAACCGAGTAGCTGACTTGCCGATATAAATTGTTAAAAGCAGTTTTAGGTAAAGAGGAAGGGAGATGGGGAGCCGATGCTGGATCTCTCTTCTTTTTTTTTCCCTCCCCTTTTCTACAAAAGCCAACCTCAATTTGCGTCAAACGGGGTTAAAAGACCTTGGGATTAAAGAAATAAAGTGGCTGCTGTCAGGCTTGAAACCCCCTCCAACATCTAAGTGCCAAACTAGCGTTGTTCAATATCATCTCACATTAGATCATGTCACGGCGAGGTGACGGGCACGCATCACAGGGCCCGACAGGTCCGATTCCCGCAGAAGAATTCATCCCCGTCTGGCGCGATCGAAACTGACTCCGTTCAAAATGGGAAATCCAATCTGATTCTGCGAGTGCGAGCTGGGAGGACACACATGGCGGGAAAAATGTGAAATTCCTGTCGGCTGATGGGAAAAGGCCGAGGGAAAGAAAATTTGGGGAAATGGAATGCGATGAGGTTCCTGCGCGGAAGCGGCTAGCGCCCTCACCTGCGTCTTAACGCCACCCCCCCCGGAGACATCACTAATGGAGTGCTCATACACTCTGACTTGGGACAGATAATACGCTTGGACAGGGGCTAGGCAGGCCTGTTATCTTGAAATTGGGCTCTGAAAGGATGTTTATTTTTATCATTTTCCTGCAAAACATCCAGCCTGGCTTCTTTTTCCCCCCTGTTATCCACCCCTCCTCTCCCAGTAGATGTGCATTCTCATTCACAGCAATGCAGAGGCATTCAAATAGCTCCGACCTGTTAGAGTGCCCAGCGGACAGCCAGGGCATTTTGGCATAAATAGAGACTGCGGCAAGAGAGTGACTGACAGCCGACAAGACCCAAGCCAAAGCTTACTGTCACCCGCAAGTCCCTCAGCACTCACACATACACACAGGCACACACACACACACACACATACACACATCCCCTCTCTCTTTCCTTGGATGGCTTCTAGGCCTTATCACTCAAGGGTCTGCTAATTCACCAGCCAAGGTTTGGCTGATAAGACTAGCCTCTTTGCTCTTTCATTTTTTCTTCCTTTTCCTATCCTTCCTTCCTTTTTTTCCTCTTCGTCTGGGAGATGGACAGGTCCCCAGGACAAATGGCGCTTGTCCCCTCTTCAACATGTGTCTGTCTCTGTGACACACCAGCCCGGAGGGCTACAATGCACCGTGCCCTTTGAATTAAGGCACGTTAGCGATACACTGATAAACTGACACTCTAGGAGCTGAAGGAGGAGAAGAGAGACAGCCGACAGTAGAAAAAAAGGCAGTGGATACACAAACAGTATTAAAACACACACACATACACACAGACACGCACACACACACACACACGCCTGAGACGACTCAGACAGAAGTAGATTGGGGGAACCATACTCAAAATATCAAGTAAGTGTGGTGGCATTTATCAGTGTCTGTAACTCTCTCTCCCTCACTCTCTCTCTCTCTCCCTCTATCTCCAAAGTGGCGGTGAGATCCACCATCTCCCTAATGAGACAAGATGTCACGAGTGATGGCCCGCATCGCGGCAAGAAGCATGCTGGATCTCAGAGTGTGAATTTTCCGACTTGAAAGCAAAATGGCAAAACACTTGCGGGATAAATTTGCCGGTTTATCAGTGAAGGAAGAGGGAGAAAGCTCACAAAATGTCCCACATCCACTCCAGAAGGCACATATCGTGGCTATTCAACCCACCCAAAGATTCCAGGTGCTGAGAGAAGCAATGGAGGTCAGAAAGGTTCAATTTTAGAAAATGAATGAAAAAAAGAAAAAATAAAGTGATGTAAGGTGCTTTTTCCTTTCATTAGTCTGTGTCACATATTTAATGTTTTGCCGGCAGTTTTTAATGGATTCTAAACAGAAATAAATGACAAGGCTAAGCTTTTTCACATTGGCCACTTACCACTTTAGAAAAGACAGAACTCTTATTTATTTTAATTCGATGAGAAATGAAATAATAAAAAGGAATTGGAAAGCGCAAGAAAATGTCCCTATAATTCTTTCACAAAACTCCATTTAGTGGAAATAATGTCACGCCTCAAGCTCCCCAAACATTCCAGGTGCTGAAAGAAGGGCCAAGGGTTAAAAAGCTTACTTTTTGCAAAATGAAAAAAAAAGACTGTTTATAACGCTTCAGTCACAAATTTGAGAAAGATAATCTCAGAGGGAAAACTGTGGCCTTATAATTACTTGACATTAGTCTGTCTTTAGTTTGTGGGGACTCTGAGATGAAAGCAAATGGCAAAACACCTGCATGACAAATATTCCCCAGTTTATCGAAATGAAAAGAGAAAAAAATGCAAAATTTCCCAATATCTTCCACAAAACAAAAAAAACCCACAAATTTTGGGTAAATATTCAGCACACCCAACATGAGAGGCACCGTAAATGAGAAAGGAAGGGTTAGAGGTTGGAACGGTTACATGTTAGAAAATAAAGAAAAAAAATTAAAGGAAAAGGATAAATGGTTAAGACTGCTGTATAAATTAAGGAATAAACAGTAGTAAAGAGGCTCAGATGGGACCATAGGGTCCTGCTGCTCTATGACCTGAAAGCTTATAGCAAAACACTGCTAGAGTATATATTTATATGGAGGAAACATTTTCTTAATATATTCTACGATACCAGTGGAAAAAGGATGAAGAGTTTTTAGTCCACATAAATGTCTCAGGTATTTGACCAGAGAAGGGCTAGAGGTCAAAAAGGTCAAGCAGAACTGTAGCCTCATAGATCCTTGACATAAGCAATGGGACGACCAGAAGATATATTTACTAATTTATCAGTAAAGCAGGCAAAATATTCACATATCCCCAACAAAAGCTACCCTGAGTGGAGGTAGTGGATCCATCCAAACATTTCAGGTGCTGAAAGAAGAGTTGGGGGTCAGAAAGAAAGGAAAAAAAAAAGATTGGTTCAATTTCTTTATATTACGCTACAATAATGAGGTCCAGATCTTAAAAGGCGCAGTCTAAAGCCAATCAAACGCAGCACTAATCTGCAGATATGGAGGCAATTTAAACTATCAGTGGAACACTTTTTAATTGTCGATTCCTCCCTTTGAAATACTTCTCACACTGACATCTTACATGCTTCACACCCTGTGCTTTTCCTCTGCTCTCCCTCCCTTTCTTTCCTTTTTTTTTATCTCTATGGCATATTCTCTTTATTTCATCTTGAACTGCAGTCGCCATGGGAGTCATTTAAAAGCCTTTTCCTAAAAAGCCCAGTACAGCTCCACCACCTCACAGATGCTGAAATCCCACTCCAAAAAAAAAGCCCTGCTTTTCTCTGCCAAGCAACCCACCCCCCCCACTCGCCCCAACAAAGAAAGACAGGAGTGAAAAGAAAATAGCATAAAAAGAAGGATCAGATACTGTAACTGAAAGTTCCCTAATTCCAGCCGCTATGAGGCCAAATACGCGTGACAATAGCCGTGGGCGATATGAGTGTATTGTTTAAAGAGTGTTGTGTGAGGTGGCAGCTGTGGGGCAGGAGAGGCAAGTGCGGAGCCTCTTCTACCTTCTCTGCCACTTCCTTCCATTTCTTCTCCCATCGCTAAGAAAGAGCAGGGATCTTGCACAAGGTCTGTTGTCTGTCCTCTTTCTTTCTGCTGTGATTGGAATGAAAATGAGGCAGATAGAAGGAGCAGTAATATTAGAACGCACCACAGGTGTTGGCTCGTAAAGTCGTTTTAGATCCAAATGGCACGTTAAAACTGAAAATATGTTATCACAGCGCACTGACACTGATCTAAAGTGCTGAAAAGGGTCTAAAGGACAACGAAATAGGAGTAATTCAGCTAAAGAATTGAATACAAAAACAAGAAATCTGTGCAAACTCAATCTTAGAAAATATCTATTGGTCTACAGGTCCATCTGTAGGTCCACTCGTAAAAATTATAGATGCCAACAATTACCTTCCATTCCTGGAGGACTGATGTCAAGCACAGTTTGGTAGTTCTCCTCCTTAAACACTTTCACTAAAACTGGCAATTAACAGCTATGTTGGCGGAGAAATCCCCACACCGTACTGGAAACTGTTCCTCCAGGACCAGAGTTGGACACTCTGTACATAGAAGGACCACTTTTGGTTCCCTAAAGGTTCTTGAACCCATTGAAATGTTCTTTGGTACATTAATTCTGTGAGTTTGTCTGAGCAGAAATCTGAAGGAATTTCATTATATGTCTAGAAAGTCTGTTTTATCACTTAATTTATCATATTGAATTTGACCTTTTGGCCACATGGGAGTACATATTTGAAACAAAACAAATACAATCGTCTGCAAAAGGTCAAACGGTACATTTCGTTGATTTTTTTAAGCAAAAGTAAGTACGCATTCTCTACAGAGAGTAAACTACTGCAAATTTTAATACACCATTACTGTTTATTTAGGCACTTTTATGACAAATATCAAGTACCAAGTAAGTATTTAGGAAAAAGATCACTATATAGTCCACCAAAAAAGCAACATCCTCTCCAGTCGGTCCTCTTTTACTCTGTCATCTTGAGGGCCGTCGCACATCATACAGTGCATCAAGCTCAAAAGGCAATGATTCAAAGAGACTTCTCATCTTGACGTTTTTCAGCTTGTGGAGAAGGTTCATGCTGATTTAACCTACTGGTTTAAATATTTTACTTCATGCCATCTATATTTGAAACATCTATTTCATACTGAGGAGAGGTTTAATAGCCTGCAGATGTTGTAGCGTGGTTCTCTGGAGGTTAAGTCTGGTGTACTTAATGTACAGTATTAAGCTGTGTGTTACCGTCAACTGTAAGGTGTGACATTTTGGTAAAAAAAAACTTGTTTAATACTTTTACTTAGGTATTTGAATGGCAGTACATTTGGGAGTTTTAGCAGTAATTTTTCTATGCTATAGTCTTAGTGTGGCTATAAGTCGATGCGTATTGCATAACGGACTTCGGTTTCCTGCTCTCTTCTCTTTTCTACCTTTTGAGATCAAGTTTAAGATCAAACCATGTGGCCACGTACAGAATTAAATAAATAAACAAATAAATAAATAAATCCATAATGCTGTTTTCCTTGCTGCAGTGGCTGGGTGTTCCTCAATGCACCTCCGTGCTTTAAGCTTATTACACACTGACCCTGAAATGACTAATGTGTATACGCTTATCACCAAAGGAATATAGATTCCTGCTGAACAAAGGAGAATAACCTGGAGTTGTACCAAGAGGGAAAGAGCAATGCGAGAGATATTATCTGCATAGGTGTTGTTCGCTTACTCTTTAGCATTTATGTTTCTGGTCAGCGCTACAGATGCACCGCTCCAGTCATCGTTTTTCTTTGAGCTGCATGAACAGGCTGAGCTACAGAGCTGACAATGGCGCTGCTCGTTTAAACATACGTCAGTGCACTTGACGCAGAAGATGGAAATGGAGGAAGGCTCGGAGGCCAGTGCAGCGTAGACAGATACACTTTCTGACATCGGCATTTTGCCTGCGATTTATTGGCTGCCCTACGAGCACAACTGTTACAAATCCACTCATAATTCATATTTCTGTGGACTTCCATTCTCATGCAAAGGTAACATTTGGTTTTAGAATGGATTCTTTTCTCCATTATTTTACTGGAAAGCGAGGTCCCCACTTCTCATCATGCAGATATATAGGTTAATGTCTTTGTGGCATTTTACCAAAAGGCCACCCTGAATGGTCTCCAAGACCATATGAATAATTGAAACCAAACTGTGCGTTGTTAAAGGCGGCTGGTCACTGAGATCTGCAAGACACCCGATGTCGAGTCGTGGGGGCGGACAGCATGTGGGCTGACGAAATGTTTGATAAAGACAAGATTCAGTGTCCGTGTGGACTCATACATAGAAACTGCTAAGTAAATATGTGGTTAGCTAGAACACGTGGACTGCCGACATTTTTATATATGACGCACACACGCACATATATATGATATTCTTTATTTGTCACATGCATAGTCACACAAGTACAACACACAGTGAAATAATTTCTCTAAGCCATTCACCAAGTGAAGCAGTGGGCTGCCGCCAGTGAGGTGCCTGGGGAGCAGTGTTGGGACGGTACCTTGCTCAAGGGTCCCTCAGCAGTGACACTAGCAGTTGGGATTCAAACCCTAACCCTCTGCAGGGCCAACGCCCTAACCTCTAGGCCATCCA
>JBBPCY010000067.1:10087-21626 GCA_037974405.1 Brachyalestes nurse
AGAAAGTGGAATAAAAAAGAGAGAAAGTGAAAAAGAGAGGGAGAAAGAGAGAGAGAAGGTCGAAGAGAGAAAGAAGGAATACAGAGAGGAATACAGTGAGTGAAAAACAGACAAATAGAGATAAAAAAGTGAGAGGGAGATAGAGAAACACAAACAGAGAGAAAAAGAAATGAGAGAGGAAAGTGTGTTCATTTGCTGTATTTAAAAAAGTGTGTTGTGTTCTGATTTCATTAATAGCCTTCGTAATTTGTCATAAGCTGGACGTGCACACGTCAAATGATGAAAGACTGGGCTTAGCGCCTGTTTATGCCGCGTCGCCTCTGTTTATCCACACAGATCGGACATGTTAAAATGATGGTGCCTTTAGCGTGTTTGTGCTTGAGTGTCCAAACTAGGAAAAGCCAGTGAACAGCGAGTGGAAACACCAGCACACAGACACTGAGCAGTGCTAATGCCTCAGTCAAGGCCTGAGCTGTTTATGGGGAGATGTGCTTTCACAGAGTCAGTCTGGGATATTTCTTTTGGGTGGTGGTCCTCTCTCGACCTGGTCTCGAATTGCAGAGTGTAAAAACCCGAGGGTAAACACCAGGGTGCCTGAATCCACCCTCATTCTGTGTCAGGGTCACTGATGGGCTGAGAATGGTCCACCAGACAAATCATATCTGGTCCTTGGGATAGAAACTGTCCAATGATGAGTGGGGTGAAGGGGGAACAGATGTAAGAGGTAGATGTTTCTAATAAAGTGGCCAGTGAGTGGAAGCACAGGGTAGGTGTTTCTAATAAAGTGTCCAGTGAGTGGAAGCACTAGCTGGGTGTTTTTAATAAAGTGGCCAGTGAGTGAAAGCACAGGTAGGTGTTTCTGATAATGCGGTTTGTGTTTCTGATAAAAGTGGCCGCTCAATTAAAGTTCATGGTCAATGTTTCTAGTAAAGTGTTATTTGACTTAAAGCACAATGTGTTTCTGATTAAGTGGCCATTCTGTATTTCTAATAAAGTGGCCAGTGAGTGAAAGCACAAGGCAAGTGTTTCTGATAAAGTGGTCAGTGAATGAAAGCAGAAGGTTGGTGTTTCTGATAAAGTGGTCAGTGAGTGCATTTATGATGTTTTTGGTGGAATATTTGAAAAATATTTGGCCATATTCTAGAAAAGAATGTTCTTATGATCGAGAGCGAATTCCCTTCAGTAAAAAAAAAAAACTGAATGTGGTGACGGATTGTTCTTGTTGGCAGGTCGAAAGTTTAGTTTGGACACTTTCTTCTCTAACGTTTGATTTTTTTTGTTCAGACCAGTACTATTTTATGCTTTTACTGGAAGTGAGAATTGGAGACCAGTAGATATTTATCTTGTGCAGTAAATGTCAAATCGAAGAGAAAAGCTTTTCAATTGCACTCCAGTCTCATCGACCACCAATCACTATCATTCACTGCATTTACTGCACAGAACAAGGCCTGCAAAGACTTTCTGATGCTGGTTTAGGTTAATAATGGATAAGAAAGGGTCGATCTGAAGTCACTGGATAACGGTGAGCATGCTGAGGCCAGGGGCTGGTGGATCAGGCCAAAGTGGCCACACACACACACACACTGCCACACTCAATTAGCCATTTTGCTGCAACCTCTAAATAAGCATTCTCACTTCCACATCATTAGAGCAGACTGCCCTCTCAGTGTGTGAGCACAGCTCATATTGTCCGCTGAGCACTCAACACACACACACACAGGCACACACACAGGTGCATAGGCACACAAGGGCAAATAACAAGATGCACAAAAAATGTACAGTGTCATTGTGATGAACACGCAGGTGTGTGATAGGTGACTCAGGCCTAATTAAAATGCGTATATAAATAAGAAAACAAATTGGTGCCCCAAGTCTCATTGCATGTTTTGTTGCAGAACTAACACCTTAAATATGACACATCTTTGCACACATTAATTAATAATTATTACTTAATTGCTGAATTCTTCTTTAAAAGTGGAATAAAGCATTACATTTTTCAGTGAAAGACCCTTTTTGGCTGAGATCACGACCTCCAGCTGACAATCTTTCTATTCCTGGCTCCGTATTTGTCCTCTTCTCCTTGGAAAAAGCTTTTAGTTTAGAATTCTTCACAGGTTGTCTTGCATGGAGAGGGCTTTTGATGCCTAGCCGCAGATTTCAGTGATAAGTCTGGAAATAGTGAAGGCCATGTCAGTGCTGATGTATGTTTTGGATCATTATCTTCTTGTAATACCCGACGTCTTTTCTTCTGCAGTTTCATCACTGACTGTGAGAGGTTACATTCCTTCTTGTGCCAGTTAAATCATCCTGTTGTTCATTGGCTTTTGCATACCTGACCAGCTGTTATCATTATAATTTATTATTATAAATTATTATTGTTGTTGTTGTTGTTGTTGTCATTGTTACAAACATCTAGAGAGATTGTGATTTGTTACACTCCAGAATTGTCTTACTTGGATTAGGACCAGTTAAAAAAGCTCTGAGAGCGGTACGTTAGAACATTTGAATGTCAAGTTTTGTTGGAAATATTTTGTTTTATCAAATAAAAAATATAGATGCCAACCATACATTAAAATCTCTTTAAAACAGCTCTAGTGGCTTAATGCAATCAAATCTTCACAGCAATGCTCTAATACCTAAAGCCTCTACCTAAAGAACAGTGCAGTAAAAGGGCACAAACTCTCCTTAATAATACCCTTGATTTCAAAAGAAACACTGGAAACATAGGTGTCTACAAACTTTTGGACACATAATGAGCTAATGAGTAAGCAAGGCTAACTTTCATGTTTGACTGATGCAATGTAGTCTGGCCTTTATGTAGAAGATCAGCTATCTTTTGCCGCATCATGCATTCTTGCTTTCTGCCCTTCAGATGTTCGGCCTCGTGCTTCGGACAGTATATGAGTGTGTGCGTGTGTGTGCGTGTGTGTGTGTGTGTGTGTGTGTGTGTGATAAGACTGCATCCTTGGTCTCCATATGCTTCCTAAAATATCTTCTACAAAGAGATGCAAGACAAGAGAGCGAATGAAGGTCATACACACTTCAAAAAGTACCATTAAATGGTTCTCTGAAGTGCTGCCTTAGAAAAACCAAATTCATTTAAAGGTTTTTAAGAAACCATGTTTGTAAAAAAAAAAGCTCCACATAATGTAACAGTTCTACACCTTTAGGAGGATTTTCCTGCGAACCAGCCCACAAGCCAAGAATCGTAGAGGAACCTTAATCTAGACCTACATTTACTTCTAGGTTACTGTGTTTCCCACGTAAGCTGAAGAAAGGTTTGCAGTTTTGCTGTGTTCTAGCTTCTAGCATTTCTGAACCACTGATGGCTCTTGATGGAGCCCGAAATGAAAAAAGGGTTTTCTGTGGGTCACCAAGGGCTGGGCTGGGAACTGCTAGATTAGAAGATGCAGCTGAAGAGCTAAAATTGAAAAAGCGATGGGACTAAACCGACTGCCCCATTTCAGGACCTTTGCGAGAGCGAATGATTTTACGGAGTACACATCACCTTTGTGATAAACATTACGAAAGTCATTAGATAGATATTCACAAGCGTGGCTATCTCAGCACACTCCTTCTTTTTTCTCCGCATAAGCAACCGCAAAATTCCGATGAGCGCAGCGGAAAGAAAATGGAAGCGAGATGTAAGAACAAATATCCATTTTCATGGACAGGGATTGCCTTCCTAATGGAATTTCTTGTGCAACCATTGAAACAGAGATGTATTTCAGCTTGGTCGTGTACTTTTGTTGCTGTTTTAAAGTCATTGTATTGGAAGTAACCAAAAAAAGGCTTTTTCCTGACTCAGGAATCTGAGCATGCTCACTCCAGAGGTTATAATCATATGCACGTTCATTTCATACACCTGGCAATTTCTCGTTCATAGCTCCAGGAAAGCAGGACCTTCAGATGATGAGGAAAGCAAGGAAAAAGCACAGCAATGTTCATGTAATGTAACTGTGGAACCGCATGGTTCCGCTAAGCTTAAAGCATTGCATGTTAACATTTTTGACCAGTGTAGATTAAATACTGAATCTTGTAAAACACATATTAACACATATCTGACATTTCTACAGTGAGTCCTTCAGTAAAGAGACCAGACATATAGCTGCTATTGTTCATCATCTCACACACACACACACACACCCACTCATTGGTTAGACCATCTGACACACACCCACTGGTTAGACCATCTGACACACACTCAAGACCACCACTCATATTCACTGTCAGTGACATATTTACAACTTACAGGCATTGAGTGATGTTTTAGCATGAAATTGTAAATCTGAACCTGGTTGGTTGATTCCTGTCATAATTAAGCTGGAGGTTAATTGAACACAAATTTCCAAAACTCACTCAGTCCAAAAGCATTTTTAATTTTTGGAAAATTGCATTTTACTTGCTTTACTTATTGGAAAGCAATTCTTACAGGAAATACTTTTTTAAAATACTCTGGGCTCTTAAGAGTTAACCCTCCCGTCCCTTTTTCGTGCTGCTTCCACTGGTTGGAAATCCAGTTTAAAGGAAGATGTGAATCTACTGCCATGTAATTTTTCAGAAGTCATTTTGGCTGAATTTATAATGTCAGATTAAAAGACATTGTGTTCCCCCAGAGTTGGCAGAGGCAGCACAATTTTGTGAATGACCACTCTGCCCACATCGCATGATGGACTCTCTGGACTTGACGTGACTGGGGGACCAAAGCCGGAGCTTGTCCTGCTAAAACCGGCTTTGGCTTCTTTTAGCCACAGTGTTGGAAATGGATAAAAAAAAATGATCATAGCCTGGATCTGTAAAGGGAATTAAAGAGAAGCATCGAGATCGAGCGTTGAAAAGACCTCATATTGCAGTATTTACCAAAACCTGTGTTATAAAGGTGTTGTTACTATTACGGTTATTGTAATAACATGGTTATTACTAATTGCTGCCATTTTATTCTTAGGCATGCATTTTGTGAGGCTCATGGAAAGATATGGTGTTTGTTTGGACATTGCTAAGGCAGTGTGATTCACAGGTCTGGCTGTGATGGATGTGAGTGAGAGAGAGGGAGAGAGAGGGAGGGGAAATTGAAGAATGGTCACAAAGCCGTAGCTGGAATGCAAACAGCCCAGCCTGCCAAGAGTGTGCCAGTGTCGAGCGGCAGGCTTTTCTCCTCCCTCTCACTTCTTCTCTCCTCCCTCCTTCATTCCTCTCCTTTCATCCTCGTCCCCATGTTCTGAGCTGCTAACCTCCACTCCTTCTCCATCTAATGGACTGCCGGTCCTCTCCTCCTTCTTTCCTCCTCTTCTCTCCTCCATGCATCACTGCTCCCCAGAGCCTTAGAGGCCTGCTCTTGCTGAATAGGGCATGTGTCTTCATTTCATTTATTAGATTTGTTGTTTTTAGAGACCAATTATACCCTTATGCCAATTAGTGTAAAACCAGACACCACCTGCACTTGGTTTACCTTCTCGTACATTAAAATTCATTATATATATAACACACTATTTACTTAACGCAGACAATAATTTTATCGTGCTTTAACGAAGGTTTTTTTATCCTCTTATTTTGAAAGTTTTGTGCTAGGGGTGCGTGCAGCACACAGCTCTACGTCTGGCTGGTTTTTACGGGTCAGGTGTCCCAAGCTGCTCTGCTGGGTTGAGATCAGGTGATTGACTTTGCCATTGACGAATATCCCATATCTTTTACTTGAGATACTTTTGGGTTGCTTTCACAATATGCATTATCGATTTGCACTATAAAGTGCCTTCAAATCAGTTTGGCTGTCAGGCGTATTATATGGACAAAGTATTGGGACGCCTGACCATTACACCAATAGGGACTTTAATGACACTGCATTCAGGTACACAGACTTTAATATGGAGTCGGTACCCCTTTGCAGCTGCTATAATGCTCTGGACTCTGAGGGGAACTTGTTTTCTATAACAAACTAGATCAAACGTTAATGCCCTGCCGTGGCAAATAGTTAGTCTTATGTAGCACAAATATTATCATTTTATTATAAATTACAAATACACAATATGTCAGAACTTCAAGAAGCCCCAGTTGCTCATGCAGGCATTCAGTTGGTCTTGATTTCAGAAGAAATGCTAGATGTCTACAAACGTTTGGACACACAGTGATTACTGGTCAAGTGCACTTGTCCAGTTAGTTGTAAATGATTTAATAAATAGACGTGTCCGTGCAGGGTTTTGAAATATCTATTATTCCCAGTGTACTGGTATATTAAGAAAATTGTACATTTTGCAATGCTGTCAGATCTTGAAAGCTGGGTGGACTGCTGCTCCTCCCCTACTCTCCCTTACGTTCCTCCGTCCTGGTGGGAGGTATATTGAAGTTTAACAGCGGCAGCAGTAAGCAGCGCTGTGTAATCTGAGGCCGGGAGCATATGTGCTTTCTCCTGCTCTAGACTTTGACCTTTGACTGCCTTGCACTCACTGACTTATCACTGCAGAGCAGCCACTCCAGACAGGTGGGAACAGTTACACTCCCTGCATCACCCCCCCCCTTCCAAACTCTGCAGATCCAGGCATGGATAGTTCGGCCAAAGTACCAGAAATCCAAGTCCTATATCAATGGATGCAATCAGATGACTCAAAAAGCTGTGGATCCAGTGGGAAAGTGGGCTTTAAGTCACAAATAACTAAATTGTTGCTTGTATGACTGAAATGAACTATGATTAACCTTTCCAGGTCACAGATATCACTACTGACTAAACTAAAGCCTGTTGTAATGTAATACTATTTTTTATTCATAATTCTAATGAATAGTAATTTTCTAGGAAAAATTGAATGTGTAATCATCGTAACTGAAAAGCCAGAGGAGAACACATTTATTAGAACTAGGCCTTCAGCTCAGCCCGTAAATATCAAAACATGGTCAAGAAACACAATCGAAACACACCTCTAAAACAAGGCACATTTTTTGCTAGCATCCTTGTGGAATTGTTAACGCTGAGCTAACAGTGATGTGATCTTTTATTTTTGGCTGTTTTAGATTATACACAGACATCTGAAACTAGTAGCAGATATATAAACCTATATATAAGTTTGTGTGCAGCAATTTTACAGTGACTTCGTTAGTAAAGAGTCCTATCATAGAGCTGCTGTTGTTTTCCATCTAACACATGAACCCACAGGTTAGATCACCTCAAACACATCCACCAGCAAGACCATCTGACACACATTCACTAGTTAGAGCATCTGACACAAACCATCTGGTTAGACCATCTGACAAACATCCACTGGTTAGACCATCTGACACAAACCCAAATAGAGGTTAGACCATCTGACACAAACCCAAATAGAGGTTAGACCATCTGACACAAACCCAAATAGAGGTTAGAACTGTATTTGGATTCACAGTCAGTATCTGTATCTTCCAGAAGGTCTGGAGAGATTCCCTCACAAAATTGCTCCCACACATTGTAAATCACTACATGATTGGTTCATTCCTCTGTCGCTCCCTGATTATGTCCGCGGTTTATCTGACAAGCTCCTGATGGCCTGACCAATGGGAGACCTCAAAACACACATGTACTGCCGAGACACTACAGAGTATACAAGATAATGTTCTGTTGGAAGTTTCAAGAGTTTAACCTTGTTGTTTCCAACAAAAACTTAATAATGAAATAGTAGTAGCACTGAACAACATAAAAACCGTCTGCCTAAACAGTTATTTAGATGGTTAAACTGTTCTTCTCTATCATGGACAGCTTTTTTAAATATATGACTCTTTAACAGTGATTCCAAAACTGGGCTCCAAAAGGCTTCCACTTTTGCTACAAGTAGAAGAACTCTTTTTCAGTACTAGATAGAACCTTTTGAGAACAGTTCTTTTCCTGGTTTCATTCTGCAGCTCGTTCTTTTCAGCATGAGCTGTTCCCTGTCGGATTTCTCCCCGTCCTCCAAAAATAGCTGAAGGGGCGTAAAATGTACAGCTGTAGCTGTTCCCTTGGAGGAGGAGTGAAAGTGGGGGGGGGGACACAACCGTACAGCAATTTGGACCAGATTGGTTCTTCTTTTGATGATCCATGGTTGGGTTTGTTTGCGTTCCAAAGGTCAGGCTTTGTGGCTGGAACAGCAGCTTGGCTTCTGCTTCCACTGGAAGTCATTCAAGGTGAAAAGATGGCAGACTAGAGTGGAGTGCTTTCTCTCTCTCTCTCTCTCTCTCTCTCTCTCTGTCTCTTTCTCTCTCTCTCTTTCTCTTTTTCTCTCTCTCTCTTTCTCTTTTTCTCTCTCTCTCTCTTTCTCTCTCTCTTTCTATCTCTCTCTCGCTTTCTCTCCTGCTTTTTCTCCCTCGCTTTCCTTCTCTTTTTCACCTTTTTTTAGCTCATGTCCCGTCCTCCAATTCTCATTCCTCTAACCTCTTCCAAGCTTCACACTCTTCTCTCTTTGTTCTGCTGCTTTTCTTCAGCCTTCTCTCTCTCATTTTGTTTCCACTGATATCTCTCGCCCTCGCTTTCTCTGGGGTGGTGCCACTGTTTACAGATGGTGTATAGAGGCAGGCGGAGGCCACAGTGCTACATAAATACATTTCCATGTGGTGCTCTTATTAGCATGCGCTGGCTGGTAAGAGAGAGAGAGAGAGAGAGAGAGAAAGTGTGGCGGGGGGGAGGAAGGAGTCATGTTTCCATGGCCGCCACACTTCGGCCTGTTTACTCACACGCAGACTGGAATTCTGGGAAAAGATCTGACATCAGAGCGTGGCTGGGGCGCATGTGGTCTGGCACACGAAGGAACAAACTGAGACTAGAGCTTCGACATAATTAAAAAAGAGCCATAATAGAACCAGAACCCTCTCCTCAACTGAGGTTCTCTTACAGCTCTTGGACCAAAGACATGGACCCAGGATCATGAATCAGAATCATGGAGCCAGAGGCGCTGATTTCAGGGTCCGACCGCTATGTATTGCTGGCCGCTTTGGATGAAAAATCCTCGGTCATAACCAGTGACCAACAAATGCATGCTGTCATTTCTAATAAAATCTTATCGCCTTTCTCATAGTTCACTAAAGCAAGAGGGAAAATTTAGTCAGAAGAGTAGATCCTACACTTTTAAGCAATGTTTTATTTGTGTCCCTGAGGAGAAAAATTCTGTACTTTCACAGTATAGACCGGATTACTTTATCCAATAAATAAATAAATAAATAAAATAAAATATACATATATATTTTTTGTTTGTGTGATTTTGTTTTTAACTTTTTACGGTCCACTTTCAAAATCTTTAACTTTGTACCGTCCAATTTCTGCCGTGGCAAAACACTTGTGGGACTAATAAAGGTTTATCTTATTATCTTATCTTATCTCTTATCTTATCTTATTAAAATACGAGAAGGTGTGGTTCTATTGAAGCAATATTTGAAGAAATGAGACTTTGCACAGACCTGTATGCTACCCAGCACTATTGATTAGCAAGACTTTATTGTCTTAAAGTCTGTGTCGTTATCATGAATCTGCTATCAGTGTTTTGTCAGTCAGATGATCAGTTGTGTTACATTTAGAGGATTAAAAGAGCTGCTTTCTTCTGAAGAATTCTTGTTGGTGACTCAAACCTAGTCGGAACAGCCTGTGTGATTTGCACATTATCAGATGGAGGCCATTAAACGAGTGAAACCAGAGGCCTGGAGACTGCGTGTGTGTGTGTGTGTGTGTGTGTGTGTGTGTGTGTGTGTGTGGTGTGGTGTGTCTTACGTGTCCCATGACTCCTGTTCAAAACACCCTGAAGTAAACATTCAGTGTTGTGTGTGTGTGTGTGTGTGAGAGACACTCAAGCTGTCTCGCAGACTTTGTGACACAGACAAGACCTATTAAACATAATGAATGCTAATCAATATTAGAATATTTGAAAGATATGGTACAACCAAAATATGATTTCCCATTTCCTCTAAGTGTATCTGATATGTCGTAAACAGTTAATATGCTAATTGGTTCCATTAACGTTCACTTCTTGTTAGTATCATTAACTTTGGGCCGACTGTAGAAAACTACAGGACGAACTCAGAAACGCTCTGGGTTTGTCAATATCACTTATCATGCATCAAATTCATGCAAATTTGATCAATTTGTGGAGTTTAGTTGGATATTTGTGCATTTAAACTCATTTAAGCCACTTACGAATGGCGTGTGGGACACCTGCAGCTGCTGGTATAAAGGGCCTAAGTGTGTGTGTATATATGTGTGTGTGTAGATGTGTGTGTGTAGATGTGTGTTTGTGTGTGCCGCGTGTTTCCTCAGACGTCATTATTCATTCTCATGCGGAGCGGGTCGGTGGATGGAGGGGTGTAATAGTCTATCCAAGCCTTTGGCTATTTGGAATGATCTTATTCATAATTTATTTGCATCCACTTATTGATGACTCATTTTTTCAGATTTCTTTTTTCATTTTTAACATTTTTCCAATTGTTTTAACTCTTGCGGAGGGTGTGGGGGGGGCGGGGGGTTCCTATTGATGTCCCTCATCAACAAAGTATGCCTCATTTATATTCTGGAGTTATAAAACATCAGCTGAATTCTATGCAGCTCTCAGTGTTGTCTCGTCTTAGAATAAAGTTTTTATTTTTATCACGACCGACTGAACTGCCCATTTGGTGTCATTGCTAGAATGGTTAGGAGCAATGTATTTATGGATTAATCTGTTTTTTTTCCATGCGGTATTTATGAAGTGGGTTATAATGACTGAACTTAGATGGGAATTCCACCAAATTGTCCACATTTCTGCCTGATTCAATAATTGAGAAAACAATCAGTGGGTTTACTGTAAAACAGTTCATTGTAGACACTCTGGTTTCTTTACAGTGATGACGCCATCAAAAATACAGCCATTTTATCCACTGTAAACCCCCAGTGGAACTCCACAAGTCTCTGAGTTTTTATATGGATGTTCATGATGGTAAAATAGTGTAATAATCTGAACTAAATCATTTTTCTTTTGGGATTATTTTCCCTTACAACACTCATGTATCCCTCCGCCATGAATGTCTTGTAAAAAGGTTTTAGGCCAAAACCTTCTCAAAACTGTGGTAAAACAACTGATGAGGCATCAGGCAATCCATTCATAACAGTTTCAATTAAACAACTTTCTGTGAGGGAGCTTCACCACCACCATGAAGAATTCTGACCTGGTCATTTTCTCTAGAAAATGTGCATGTACAAGCTTGCTGCAAGCATGTTTTGACTGCAGTGTGTCTCAATGAATTTTAATTACAGGTACTTCAGTATATTGTCATATTAGTAAGCTGTGCCCTTTTTAACCATGCAGGTTGAGTTATTTCTTGCTGACATGAGGTAGTTTCATTTTTATGGAGAGAGACAGAAAATCAACCAAAAATCAAGAAAAAAACATTTGAATGTCATTGAGTGAAATAGGTATTTGATCCCCTACAGCCCAGCCAGACTTCTAGCTCCCACAAGGTGGCTGTGTGTCCATGTTGCACAAAGATTACAATCAGTCTATCCGTATACTCCTGATCTGAACTCGTTATGTGTATAAAGCACACCTGTCCACAGAATCAGTTTCTTCCATTCCAACCTCTCCAC
>JBBPCY010000071.1:0-13363 GCA_037974405.1 Brachyalestes nurse
ATCAGTGTCTGACCTCATAAATGCTACAGAATGAATGGACACAAATTCCCACAGAAACTCCAAAATCTGGTGGAAAGCCTTCCAAGAAGAGTGGAAGCTGTTACAGCTGCAAAGGGGGACAAACTCCATATTAAAGTCTATGGAGGGCCGGTGTCCAGCACAAATCTCCTCCTCAAACACATTCACTAAACCTGACAGTTAACCGGTGAGGTGAACCAGGTGTTTCTGAGCAGGGAAATCACCAAAACCTGCTGGACCACGGCCCTCCAGGACTGGAGTTGGTCATCCCTGATATAGTGTATGTATATATTATATATACATATTTACACCCACACCCATGTGTATATATTTGTGGATACTTCAGAGGGTTTGCTGCTATGTGGTATATTCTCATCCTCTGAATGACGTCCAAGTGATGACAACAAGAACAACAAAAAGCTGGAAAGAAAAAAAAAAAGACTGATCTTCCATCTGCACACCCTGCGATCTACTGGATGTGCATTATGTCTGTCTCTGTGCATGCACTGCAGATCTGGCCTGGAAACAGAGCACCACATAGGGCTTGATGTTGGAGAGCTTCACTTCTTTATTTAACATGGAAAAAGTGTTACAATCTCAAACATTCATCCATTTAAACGCTGCTCATCTCGAACGTTGCTGTAGTTTCAGAACAAACGTCATGTGTGTATTTCACCCACATCACACAGTTCACAAACCAGTCCGACCCAATCACACACACACACACACAGACACACACACACACACACACACACACACACACAACACACAAACACAGTTTTCACACCTCTGACAAATCACACACACAACACACACACACAGCAACACACAAACACAGTTTTCACACCTCAGACAAATCACATACACACATCCACACACACACACAATCACAACCAGCACACACAAACACAGTTTTCACACCTCAGACACACACCTCCATCTGACCTCACCTCATCATTCCCACACGATACACCCTATGACACCCCTGAGGCTGACACACCTCGACCAAGAGCAGGCAGCCACCACACACACATACATCCCCTAAGACACACACATGCATGTACACACACAAATTATACCCTCTCTCTCTCTCTCTCTCTCTCTCTCACACACACCTCTTCTTTGGCTTTGGGCGTTGCCTCAGGGGCATTGCACGGCAAACGCATAGAGCAAACATTAAACGCATCAAAGAATCTTCAAGGTAACACTTCAAGCTCATTACGTAATTGATTCCTTGACATGGTAAATAACGTAAAAAACGATTAGAACTAAAGGAAAACCCTCCTCCCTCCACCTCCCCGAATAAAAGGTTTCTTCTCCGAGAGGATCAGAGTGCTGTTATTTTGGCTCTGTGATGGGAGATAAGACTCATTACGCTGATGTAACATCTCCTCCCAGATAGATTTTGTGCTTTGAGAGAGAAGAGAGGTGCTATTTATCTACTTAGGCCCCACGTCAGCATTCAGCACCTGCGTGTCTGTATGTGTGTGTGCTTGTATTGACTCAGTCGTTTTTATTGATTTACTTAGAAATAAATGCAAATATATCAATAAATAATATAAAAAACAGACAATATATAATAGACATATATACACACACACACGCTGACCTGAGAACATTCAAAGCCTCACAGTCATCAGACAAACTGACAAACTGATCCCAGATCAGCACAAATCAGAATCTTAACTTAACTGTCCGTGCAACTAGCGCAACAAGGTTAGCAATAACGGCTACACAACTCCGAAGGAGGTCAGACAAAACAATTAAGATTAAATCTCAGCCGCCCTGAAATCCATATATACTAATATCTGCCAACCTTATTTGACCACCTATATGATTGCATTCTATTTTTTCATTATTCGCTACTGTCCTGGGTTTTCTCTTTTCCTGCGATAAATAAAAGATAATGAAAGCCCCTTGAGCGGAATAAGGGAGGAATCTAATTCTAGCAATACTTCAAAGGGGTTTAACCAAGTTACAGGGGAAAGCAAAAACATAGGCCGAATCGAAAAAGGAAGCGGGACGGGGGAGAAAAATCTGCAATAAATATCCAGCCAACCAGCCCCGTCGGCAAAACCTCATTTATTGAACGACAAAAAAGGGCTGGCTTTTCATCCCGGGGACACGCTCTTCCCTCCGCCGCCACCAGCTTTGGCTGGAAATTGCGTATTTCTTCTTGTTTTGGAGATATTGGAAACGATATGGATCTGATGAAATTCATTGGCTCACCCGAGATGGAGTCTGTCTCAGCGTGACGTTGCATAGCTTAGCATGACGCTCCACGAGCAAGAAGCTGCCGGAGATAGGAGATGCCTTCACATGTTTCTGATGGTCACCTGACTGGTCAGAGGTAAATAAGACTAAAGCTGGTGTACTGGATCAGGTACTGATTATGGCTTGGCTGTATGATAATATTTAATGACCTCATATAACATTCGAATAAATGCAAACAAACAAGAAGGCAGTAAAAGGTATCCGCATTTGTTTGTAAAAGTAGTTGATAGTTTAGTGAGGAGAACGTTCATAGTTTAGAGAGATAGTTTAGCGGTTCTAGATTCCTCCTCGGTTCCTCCAGCTGTTGTTTGAAACTCCATCAGCAGCTCCTGATTAAATTTAATGAAGCGCTGATTGAGTCAAACCAGGTTTTTTGATGGAAACTACAAGTAATACTGGACTTCAACCAGGATCACATTGATATACTGAACACGAAATCACTGTAGAATGTTAATTGTATTTATTCGTTTTAGTAGTATGTGAGGTCCATTCTAGTGGGAAATGGGAAATAAAACAAATAAATTGGAGTAAATATACTCTCACAGATGTTGCTTTAGAGTAAATACACTTGCGTACTTCAACAGTAAGCAACATTACTTGCATTTTCAACCAGATATTTTGGCTGCAGTCTTGAAATACGGTGGTCATGTGGATAATAAGATGGATAATAACTACAAAAACTGTATAGTAACAACTCTTACAAAAATAACTGCAGTTATTATGAAATTTACCGCACGTATATGTTAGTATGTTACAATATAATGCAGTTGTAGTGAGGTATGGTATAGACAAATACAGTTATCCTGTAGTTTCAGTCATGTAGTCTTTAAAACCTGTCTATTTTCCTGCAATTTAATTCAATACACGAGTTCTACCTCCAACAAAATGACAGTATTGTCATGGAAAACTGAAATCGCTTTGAAAGGGAAGTAGATGATTGTATGTTAGCCCATTACGACCAGTTTCTTTTACTATTTTTATCAATTATTTCAACAAACAAACTAAATGCAGTTTAGCTGGTGCATTATACGTCCACTCCAATTTGACATCAGAAAAAACAAATCTGTAATAATTCTGTACAGTGAAATTGCCTTTAAGCCTCATTTTTTTTTGCCATTATGTACACCCTTACTACTAACCCTATTAGTAATACATCAGTAACCATGTCAGCTTCACAGCCACAGAAAAGCTCTCGATTTTACACTTAAGAAAAGTATTTTAATTACTTTTATGCGATTAAGTAACACCGAGCACTCGCAGCGTTAAGATCCGGCCCATATACACAGACGGACAGTTTTTCAAGGGGAATGCATTATATGGTCCCCTTCCCCCCTGAAGTCCACGGTGACAAGAAGAAGAAAAAAAAAAAAAAAAAGCAATTAACTCCCCGATTAGGACTGAACCAAAATACACCCCGGCTCCACAAATACACTTAACGGTATAAGAGTGCTCTCCATGGCTTCAATTTCACGCGTGCAGTCAGACATGTCAGTTCCGACCCGACGAGACCACTGGCTATGTCTGATCCCCGCTAATTTGCTGTTCGGAAATAGATAACGCTCCATTTGCTGGGGCCGGAGTTAATTTTAGCTGTCAAAGGCAGGACGGAGAGGAGGCGGGGCTCCGCTGTAATCAGATAATGAACGCTGCTCTGCGCTCGATTAATAGCCCTCAGCGCAAATCAGCGTCTCGCAACATCTACACTCGGCGCGACTGGCTTGCTTAGCCAAGGGCAAGGTTCTAGAATGTTGAGATCACAGACTTGTGTGTGTGTGTGTGTGTGTGTGTGTATTAAGCATCTATGGGCTGGTTTCTTATTTAGGAATGAAAACAAGACTGAAAGAGTTTTAATAGTGAATCACCATAAGCATTACAATGTAGTCCTAGACCAGCTTAATCTGTGTCCAGGAAACCAGGCCTTAAAGCACCAGTATTAAGGTTTAACGGGTTCTTTCTCAGAGCCATATCAACTCCTGAACGGCAAAAAAATAGATCTCAGATCATTGTTATGGATGCAGTGTATATTTCAGAGATCTATAGGCCCAGAAACACCAAACTCACACCACCAACCAACAACAACGCCGCCTTCTCACCAACAGCCAGTTCTGAATTCCAATACGTTTATTCTACTATTCAGCTCACAAGCAGATAAGCCCACTCACAATAAAGTTAGGAGTGTTTTAGCTTAGTATGCTTACAAGGCACAACTTAGCCAATTGGAAAAGAGGTAATCTACATACATTAGTCTTAAAGACAGTTACAAAAACAGCCTTTTTAAATGTAAGGGATAAAGATAGACTGAAAATATTACATTTGCTTTCACACATTTAACACCACAAACATCAAAAGAGAATATCTAGTAAAACACAACGAATAAAACACCGAAAAAAATGTAAGAGTTGGGCCAATTAATGAATTAAGGTCAATCAAAGTCAGCCACTGACGACAGTTGGCTTGGCGTGTCAAGGCCCTGGGGTTCATTTCAAACCCTAGTGAAATTCAGAGCTGGAACACGTTGAAACACAAGCATTATATCATCATAATTACTATGTGAACCTCGTTAAAAGTTAATTAGTCAAATGTGTGTCTCCGTTAATGCGTTTGAGCCAATCAATAGTGTTGCAAAAACATAGGGTGGTTATTAATAGGCCTATTTGGCTGAAGCCCAATATGCATTACTGTAGCGGTTCTGTATATTTCATGCGTTCGTGGCTGTAATTAGAGACACAAAACAATAAAAATAACAAAGAACCCTTCGAGGAGTAGGTCAATACCATCTTTGTCACGAGTCCAAGACGAGTCCAAGACCACGGCTGGTCGAAAGCTTGTCAAAACTGAGTTTAAAAAAAGTCCAAAGAGGTTTGAGTCCCAATCAAAACGATGACCAAAGAAGTCCAAGTACAAAGAGGTTTGAGTCAAAGTCAAGACACAGTCGAAAGTGGTTCAAGTCAAAGTCAAGCCTGTGTTTAAAAAAGTTCGAGTCCAAATCAAGACCAAGTCCAAAGAGTTTCAAGTCAACGTCAAGGACTCCAAAGACAACAATATCCAAAAGAGAAAGACAGAGTTGAAAGAACATAAGGTAACCCATTAGTAGTCCAACGGGTGGGAAATTTGCAAAGAAAATTGCAAGTCTGAGACAGAACGAAAGGAATCCTCTTTGAGAGACTTACTGTCCTGTTGATAATGTTTTCGTGTATCTCTTATTCTAAGACGATCGTTTTTGCTCTGTTGTTCCTTGCAATGATCAAAAAGCAAGTGCATTATAACAACACCGCAGGATCTAATGAGGCCATTATTTACTTTAAATAGAGTCGTTTGATTCACTTGGCTTCGCGATATCATGCCTGTGGCTGGAATGAAAACGATGCACGGTGCGCAGAGCATGCAGAGAGGAGTTTTACAGGCATATGACTGCTTACCAGGCGACCAAGATTAATTCTGAAATAATTAAACCAGTACTCGTTTTCTGAAGCAGCTCATTTAATCAAGTGCTTGATGATTGTTGGGGCCATTTTCAGTTTGTTGATGGGGTGGGAGCTGAGACCAACATTTTGGCAAGAAGTCGTCTGAGACAAGTCCAAGTACCAGGGAGTCCGGGAGAAATCTGAGACCACTGACAAAATGTCATAGACCAGATTCCATTTCTACAGGCCAACAGTTTGACTTCTACAGTTTGGGCTCCAAACTTTTGACTGTTGCTGTATAAGCTCGTCACAGATTGATGGAGGACTGGGCAACACAAAGCACATGAATCAGAATCAGAAAACTATATTGATCCCAGAGAGAATTGCTTATGTAATGACTGCCAAGACACAGAGACAAGAACAATGTAAGATATAAAGTCTAAATAAAACTGAAATAAAGAACTGCTGAAAACAGAGAATCTTTAAAAACACTAAAACACGACGACGAGACACAACATTATTACGCAGCTGCAAACAGGCTGTGTGTTTTTGTCTTTTGACATGAAAAAATTCTCATCCAGGATCAGATAAGCCCCAGTCTGACATCTCCAAACCTCTCAAAGTCTTGTGGATTCAGAATCGGAACTTGGAAAGGCCCCCCCCCCCCCCAATTACCCCTCCTCACCCCTGCAGTCTCAGTATTTAACGGATGCACAGCTAAGACGCTAACATGACTCACAATTGGCTGATTACTTGTAATTTACTCATCCCTGGTTCTGAGCAAAGCAAAACAAATATCAGTTTAATGAAGGATTCATCATTTACCTTGCACACGGTGTGTCTGCACACATCCAACACACCATGGCAGTTATTTGAGTGCAATTTTTCTGATGGAATATGTGCAGTTTTTTGGTGTGGAACTATTACTACTGGGCAAAATGTGCAATGTAATATGTGCATATTATTTAGCTATTAGTCTACATTTAGCTTACATATAGTTTACACATACATATATGTATATATTTTACAATACATATGTCCAGATTTATATTTCTAGATTGTATAGTGTACATTTTATACTATACTGCTGATATAGTATTTCATTCTATTCTGTTGTTTTCATCATTTTGGCTGCTCTTAACTTACTGTCCACTCTCTGCCGTGACAAAGCAAATTTGCCACTTGTGGGACTAATAAAGGTTTATCTTATCTTATCGGAACAGTGTGGGTTTGGTAGAACCACTTAGGATAAAGTAGGCCTCCATTCTTGTAAATAAAAATAAATGTGTAAAAGAATGTAGACAGACTGTCCTGATGCATTTTTGTATTACTTCAAAGGTCGACAAAGGGCTTTTTTTTTTTTTCTGCGCCATTCACTGCGGACGAAAACAAAACAGGCTCCCTGACGAGGCTCTTCAGAATAAAACATGCTTTTGAGAGGAGAATGGGATGGATTATAGTAAAAAAAAAATAATAAAGCAGATGAATAATAAATACAGTGCTAAACTGGTATTGGTTCCTCATTGGCCAAGCGTGAAATATCAATAAGCTCCTGGGCAAATGGTGCTGCCATCAGTATTTATGCATCACTAATATGCTCTAACATGGCGTTCTAACACAGAGAGGGATGGGAGGGATGCTCTGCGGATCTGTAGTGATGGCTCCTCCCTCATTATATATGCAGGAAACTTAATTTAGCTCAGAATTCCTAAAAGAAATCTAATAAAATAACTGTTATGTATTTTGTTACCATGTTATGTGATGTATTTGCAACATTTGTGAAGAAAGTACCCATCTTTAAAACTGGCCAGACCAAAAGTATCTTTTTTTTTGTTGGATTACGTGAACACTCTGATTCCAAACACGCACAGATTCCAAACACTCATATGGAACTATAATCTGCATATTGCGGCCATCTGTGAAGACCAGCATCATGATAGCACTTTAAGGGGCACTCAGGACAAAATTACAAATGTAATCATCACTACATCTGTTGCAAACATGCTGGCTCACATCCTACAGATGTGCTGTTAGTAAAGCTCAGTGTGATGATGTCTCCTGAAGGTAGAAGGAACCTTGGAAAGCCTCGGACTGCTTGGAGGTGAACTTTTCTTGGAGGGGGGCTAGTTTTTTTCCCCCACTGTTAAATGCAGAATGAATCCACATAGTAACAGTTCTTAGCTTCTACTGCAGCAATGTAACACTGCAGTGATGGTTTAATATCACGTTTCATTCCATATATATCAGATTTCATTCCATATATATCAAGTTTCATTCCATATATAGCAGGTTTCATTCCATATATATCGGGTTTCATTCCATATATAGCAGGTTTCATTCCATATATAGCAGGTTTCATTCCATATATAGCAGGTTTCATTCCATATACATCAAGTTTCATTCCATATATATCAGATTTCATTCCATATATATCGGGTTTCATTCCATATATAGCAGGTTTCATTCCATATATATCAAGTTTCATTAAATATTTCCTGTTCGGCTTTCCATAATATATATATATATATATATATATATACACACACTGTAATGACAAAGAGAACACACTGCTTGGCCCAGAGAAACAACTGAACAGTTGATAGGAGTTTCGTTATCTGCAATTCAGGAGCCAGAACAGCCCGATCCCAGGCTTGAGATGCCTTGTATGCACCGGCACCAGATCCATTGTATTAGGGGGAGACTTAAAAAAATAATTCGTTTCCAGCACAGTGAGATTCCCAGTGGTTGCATGATGTATATGTAATGAAATTAAAAACATTAAAACATTAGATTTTTGGTTTGCATGTATTTTTAAATATCAATTGCATATTTATTGTACTGCTAATATTTCTCACACACACACACACACACACACACATTAAATAATAATTTTGGGCTAAAGTTATGGTGGCATACCCAGCCTTGAGAGTTGTTCTTGCCCTTCGCAGCTACCCATCTGTGTGAGGCTAAATATTGTTGAAGTCTGGATGCTGCGGAGAAAGGCTTTAACTGGCTGCGACTGAGTCCAACACCGCTGAGGTTTGTGCAGAGACGCAGGCGCAGCTCTCGCATTAACATGGATAGACACCGCCATTAATCCACTGATACTGTTGTGGCTACTGGCTAGTAGGCCTAATTATTAATGACCTGCAGGCTGCTTAGACCTACTCTCTTTTTCTTTAGCGTGGAACTCACCCCCAGGAGCACCGACTGATCCACTTTGGTGGACTTTTCAATCCTCCAGTTTTAAATCTCCTCCTTAAAACAGATGTCTCCGTTTCCTCATACATTCTCTTTGTTCCAGGGCTCATGCTGTGCACCCCTTTTTTTTGCAAGGTTGCAGTGCTAAATGTCAAGTGCATTTTGTTGCCTTCTCTCTTAATCGAATTTGTTTGCCTTGAAGTGTCCCAATGCTGGAAAATAGCTACAAATTATGTTTATGCATTATTAAACTCAATGCAAATAATTACTGTGGCTGTAAATCTGATCCTGTGCAGGGCCTAACCCTCTCCTCGTCCTATTCTTTTAAACACTGTTGACTGGTTTCATATGAATGTCGAGAGTGTTTTATGAGATCTTGGATTTGGTAGCTTTTAAGGCTTCTAATGAAGATAAACGGTGATTTATTTGTACGTATAATTCAACTTTTTAATGTGACCGTAAATATTCACATATATTTCCTCTTTTGGAAACCTGGGCGGGTTCCTCCTCCACACACACTCTTAAAACGCTCCGGCTGGTGTGTACCTTTGTCAGCAAATGCATTTAAATGTTGTCTTTTTTTTTAATTAGACATTATATTTTATTATTAAATTGCTGATTTTCTAACTATTCCAATTATTATCAATGTTTCACTTCTGATGAACAAATATGCACAAATATCATACTACACTCCTGCTTTGGGACAGAATGACTAGAATACACAGTAGGATTTTAGACCTTTGATTCATAGCTCTAGATTGTCTGCATGAATCTGATACTCCTACAAATTAAGCTTCCTAAATGGCTAAAGACACTCAGTTAATATAGAAGCTTTGCATTATGCGAAGGGCTGTAAGGGGCCATTCCAATGGAAGGTTCCTTCCTGAAGAACCCTTTTGGGTACTTTTATTTTTAAGACTGTATTTTCCTTCAACATTTCAGAGATGTCCAGCTGTTCAAGAAAAAAAAAAGTCCACTCACCAGAGAGCACCCACCATTAATTAATCACAGAAAGTCTTTTGTCATTCTAGACAAGTCTTTACCCCCTTCTCTTTTCTGTCTCTCCCTCTTTGCCCCCAGTTCTTGGCCCTCTCTCCTTTTCTCTTCGCTTAATCCTCCCCTCCTGTTCTCCAGTTCCTTCCGGTTAGCATTGCCACGGTGGCTGCAGCTACAGAGAATATACTGCGAGTCTCTCTCTCTCTCTCTCTCTCTCTCTCTCTCTCTCTCAGCCCAGAGACAGCGAATCCTTTAATTAGCCCAGACCTTCGGTGTTGCGCGAATTGGGCGCGAGGCGGGCGATGGCTGACCCGCGCAGGTGGGCTCGGAGTCACCGTGTTAATTATAGCCGTGCTCCAAACAAAGCAAGATCATTAACCGCTACACGATTTCCCAACCCTCGCAAAAAGGGCTTAAAGGCATTACGGCCCGGCCGTGCTGGGCCTGGGACTCACGCGCCTCTCAGAGCGCTCTCAAAACTAAAGACTTACTGTCCGCACACACACACACACACAGACACCTGAAAATGTCCTTTGTACGGCCTTAGGAGAATCACACCGAGGGACAAATTTTCCAGTTTGGAAAGAATAGAGAGAAAAACAGCCTAATTTCTTCAAGCTGATGGCTGTCAGATTCAGCGTCCGCGAGCGCTTTGAATGAGTAATGACTGATCACTGGGAGCTAGGCCGTATGGAAACATGCCAGAATCCAAACTGATGAATGATTTAAAGCAGGGCCCATAAAACTCGCAGGGCGTGGCGCTGTCTTTCTTAGATGTTCATTTTCCTGACCAATCAGACGGGCAATAAAAAGCTTCACTTAAACGTATGATTATCATTGTGCATACTGTGCTGATTTCTCACAGCAACCGTTCTGCTTTAAGTGGACACATACTGGGGCAGTAAACACAACTCGCGTTTAGGAATTACGTTCCAAGAGCACCCGCGTATAGTGGAAAAACCGCATTGTTTTATTTTGGTTAACAAAAATGCCCAAAAATGCCTATTTTTATAGTGTAAACCCTACATATGCCCTCAAACATGCTCCCAGAACACTTTAATTTCATTTTAAACTCAGTTTAATGCATTACCCTTAAAGAAAATGTAATGCTAAACCCGTATTCGCCTCTTTTCAAGGTAAACCCGTCTTTTAATTGAAATTCCCACTGCGATATGCAACTTGGAAGGTTGCGTGACAAAAGTATTGGGCCACCCGATTTTCAGAGAATAAAACCTGATCTACTCGGGCTAAAAATACAAATGAGGGCTCGTTGGAAAGGTCTCCTGATGAGCTACTGAACTGTGGAGTTTGAAGTGTCTGAATTCTTTCCCCGCCGAGATATGCAACTCGGAAGGTCGCGGGACAAAAGTACTGGGACAGCGTCCCCTTGTACAAAAACATCCAGAAAAAATATATTTATTGCCACAAAAAAAGCAAAAATGGCAGAGGATATTTGCTGTTATTGTGGGGATTTCCGTGTAAAACTATGAGTTTGGTTCTCAAAAAAAAAAATACGACTGTGACTGAATCCCCAAGTCCTGATCCGCGTAAAACTGGAGGATTACTGTATATACAAAGTGGATATATAAGGAAATATAAGAACACTGTAGATACTAAACAATATAATATACAGTAATATAAAATCCACAATATTGTATATTATTGTAAATTGTTTATCATTGTATAAATGTTTCTTTTCAGACAGAATTTTGCCTAATTTGACTGTTAGAATGATCAACACAGATATACTGAGTCATCCCATCCCATCTCCTTATCTGGGAGGGGTAACAGGCTGAGGAGGGTAGTCCAGATGTTCCTTTCCCTTTCCACCTCCTCCAGCTTCTCCTGGGGAATCCCAAAGCGTTCCCAGGCCAGCCGAGATAAAATCCTTTGAGTATTTCGAGGGTCTGCCCCAGGGTCTCCTCCCAGAACACCTCCACATAGAGATTCCCTGGAGACATCCGGACTAGACTGGCTCCTTTCACCTCTACTCAAAACCCCTCTGTGATGTCTGAGAACCCTATCCTTGAGAGATCTGGGCAATGCAAATTATATATATACTGAGCAAATTCAATCTAGGTAAGGGATCAAACTTTGGTTCTGGAAGGGTCTATATCCTAAAAAGCCATATTTTCCTCACTTGCTTTGACAGAGTTCTTAAACATTTCTAAATCTCTTGTTCACTCTCAGGTCCATTTTTGGAAATCGAAGACATTTTGAAATCATGTCTTTTGTGACTAAACTAACATATTTACACACATCCACTTATTCAGCCAACCGCAGTTCAGCTCCACCCGTTCGTAAGGAGTGATTTATTATGGATCGCTATCTGAACTAGGCATGATGCAAGGCAGTCAATCAGTCACGAGTTCTAAAGGCACAGTGATCAAAACAGCCTGTTCAATTCTAAAGCATTAATAGAGGCTGGAAAATGGCAGCATAGAAATGAATTACAGCTATTTTTGGTACACACACCCACATAAGTGTCATAAGGAGACCTCAGTAAAAAATAGATGAAAAAATGTGGGCCACAGGTAACACGTTCGTGATGGAAAAAAAGTGATATTCCAGATTTCACAGCTTGACTCTTAACATCCAAGCTCTTTGACCTCTTATGGAGCTACTGGGTCAAACTTCAAAGTAAACATTAGATCTTGAATTTGTGTTCTTTCATTCCTAACACGTTTACTGATAAATATACTGATGCATCTACAGGCCTCCGTTTTCACCACTTTTTAACATCATTCACCCAATGGACCCACTTACTCCATTATAATTGCAGCATATAAACTTCAACTACAGTTCAAAATACTACATTAATTGAATTAAGTCTTTGTGTTTCAGCCTCAAATTAAACTTAGTTAAAATCACACTGAGAAAACAGTAAGACATTTTAAACTTATGGAGGTCATTTTGCAACAATGTCCACCATAAAGTAACAAAAGTAAAGCTTTATACTTTTTAATGGCCAGTGGTTTCCTAAAAAAAGGGGGAAAATATGAAAATCAACAAAATCCATGCTTGGGTCTCTGGAGGGTAAAAAGCCTCAAGTAATCCATTTGTACCACAAAGCAAAACGTAAAAAGAAATCAATGTATGGAACAACAAAACAACATCCTGCATTATTATTACTCTTATCTGGCCGTGATCAAAATAAATGATCGGCTGTCAAATAAAACGATTTTGGCATGGCCCAACAACACCAGGACAGCAAGTGTGGTGCAGCAGGAGAGATCTGAAGTCTGTGTGCACTTTTAAAACTAGAACAGTGGCAGATACCTTAAAGTAGAAACTGGCAAGTCTGGTAATACATCAACCCTAATAAAACACACAACAACGCCTCAAGTTAATCTCCGTCAAGGAAGCTCCAACACCATCCTGTTCAACAGATACAGAGACAACAGCATGCAGGTCTTTCAGGATGGGAAACAGTTTCTTCCCCCAGGGCATTAGACTCCTAAATCAGAGCT
>JBBPCY010000074.1:21453-40930 GCA_037974405.1 Brachyalestes nurse
CTGCTCCTCTACAGTAAATATATTGTCTGTTCAGGGAGATTTGGGCTTAACAGCCAGTTGGTAGAGAAAAACAAACAGTAATTTACAGGATGTGATTGCTACATTCATGTTTTTTGTAAAATCATGACAATATATTATGTAATCCAAAGTAATCAGAATACCTTACTCACACTGAGTAACTTAACGGAATACGTTACAAACTACATTTTAGGGCATGTAATCTGTAATCTGTAGTGGAATACATTTTAAAAGTAACCTTCCCAACACTATATATATATATATATATTTATACATATATACACAAATATATGTGTGTGACATCCAATATTTGTGACATCCTAGAAAGGATTAATTCAAATTGAGCTTTTTGCAGTTTGGACATTACGGGTTGGGGAGTGAATGGCACGTTTTGAATATTGCAGTCGGTAATTAAAAAAACTTGGAAGTTTCCCATAATAGGGGCCCCTTAATTAAGTCCCTAAACAAACACCACTTTTCATTATTATCTGAATAATGACTCAAAACAGCAGCGTAACCTTGCCTTGCTGTTCTAGAATCAGGTAAATGAGTGCTGGCCGTGGCCACTCAGAAAGCTGGATGGGTTTTATTTCAGTTAATGAGGTGTGAAGTCTAGCGCAGGGTGTGTGTGTGGTTCGGTCCATAAAGCCGAGGTGAGGAACAGCTTGTTTGGGAAGAATTAGTGCTTTATGTCTCCCTGTTTTCCACTCCCACGCTGACTATGAATGGAGCCCTTCTGTTTTTTTTTTTTTTTTTTTTCTCTTGTGATTCAGATCAGAGAAACAAGAAGAGTATACATTCATGAACTTTCATGAAGGTGATGTCAATTAAGTCAGGGACGTTCAATTAACAGTGCAGAGCTGGTAGCTTGAGCTCATTCAAACAACCCTAAACCTTCTTAATAGCTGAGTCCTGAAGATCAGGCTTACTGGGATCTTTCAGTAAAGCCTCAACAGTAGCTGCTTCCTGCAGGCTGCTGTTAGCTGTTAGCAGCTTCATTTTTGGAGGATTTGCTCTTGGTGGCTCGGTCCTGTCGCCTGTGGCCTCCATATGTTTTATCCTCTCTGTCTGTCTTCGTCTGCCAGACGTTGGGGCCCCCTTCAGCAGAGCCATTAACCCAGGTCATTACTGAGAGATGCTTTCTCATTAGGACCACATGGCTCCTCCACGAGTCATGTCCACTATCTTTTTATTCAACCCCACCACAACCCCCGGGCTATGTACACTCCTTGGTATCACAACTGGTGAGCTAGTAAGTTAATGCAGGCCCTGAGTGACAGTATGCCACCCTGATGTGTCTGGAGAGGTGTCTGGGTCATTGTCAAAGATTGTTGGATCTTTGAACCAAGCTAGGCCTTCTTCTAAAGCAACACTGAGCACTTATAGATGTCAGTCGGACGCTGTGAGGTGCTGGCTAATGGATCTGATGCATGTTAATGCTGTGAGTCGTGAATATTTTTACAACTCTCGTAATCGGTGTGACCGAAATCACCAGAGCTCCTATGACATGGGAAAGTCGCCTTGCCACCCAGGCGCTAACACCCTCACTAGTGGCTCTGCTTAGCATTGCCGGCTCCTTCACACCTTTCAACAGTGCAGTTACTGCTACACAGTGGCCTGCTGAGACCTCTGGGAGATGTAGTTCTCTGCAGCTTTTTGGAGACATGGCAGGGTTTAAATCAGAGGTTTTTGGAGACATGGCAGGGTTTAAATCAGAGGTTTTATATGCTAACCAATTGAAATACTTTATGTAAATAAGTGATAAACTTTTAAAACTGGGTTAATGGCTTAGATGTTTGGATATAATAGCATTTGTTACTAGGTTCCAGTGAACATCTATTGAATTCTAGGGATGCCAAAATGGATCCCTTAATTTGTAAGCGTGTACCTTCCTCAAACATGTCATGGGATCATACATTCTTCAGCTTTATGAAATTCAGTGTAGCCTTCAGGGCACAATTTTGGTCAAAAATGTTGCCTTCCCCCATCCCGGCAAGGCTGGTAAACTCAGGCAAGTGTCTGTTTTCTCTCAGGCTGTGCCAACAGTAACCCAAGGGGACGGGGAGGCCTTTGATTGGGCAGGAGACCCTTCTGCACCCTATTGCTCTGAGGGGCCCCAGGTCCCAGTATCATGCCCCACCAGCCCAGAGGAAGGACCTGTGGCACCAAGGCCACTCTTGTGGAGGCCCTGATTTGGACGGGTGCAGATTACAGAGCCTGACTCATATCTTTCTCTTTCTTTCTCATCCCTTCTCGTCCAACTTCTCTCGTCCAAAGACGCTCTTGCCTTTTTCCTCCCTCCTCTGCTTTTCCTGTCTCGTTCTTTCTTTTTTTCCTCCATGAGATCATGGGCACACAGTCCAGTTATTTCAGAAGAGAGCTGGACAATAGGCAGATTACGATAAGTCCCCTGTCACCCTCTTTGATGCTTTTGTCTTTGCACCAAGGGGAGAAATATGTACCCCCCTCCTCGGCTTCTCTGAGAACGTCCCGGATCCAATTTGTTTTATCTTCCTCCTACGTTTCTCCCCAGATTGAAAGTCGACCCATGTCCCATTCACGAGGTAGACCTAGTAAAAAAAGGACTTGCGGGATTTACAATCCATGGCGTCCCCCTAAGGGGCTAAGAGGCCATATTATACATCTTGCTAACCCCCCTCCAAGAAAACTGAAATGGATTCTGAGCTACTAGCTGGTCCAGCCAGGCTCATAAAAGCTCCATGGCCTCTGCTCTGGCTGTTGGTGGTCCGTCTTGCTTTCTCTCTCTCTCTCTCTCTCTCTCTCTCTCTCTTCTTTTCTCTCTCCCTCTTTCTCTCTCACTCTCTCTCTCTCTGGCCCTTCGCTGGGAGAGAGGCCTTTTTTTGATTGTGTGTTTTTTTTCCGCCAGGGACCAACCATCTTAGAGCCCGAGACATCAAAAGGGTACATAATCCAGGTACAGAACTCTACTTTTAACTTCTCGGTGCCCTGTGTCTATAGCAGCCATAAAACTGTGGCCACTGAAACAGGAGAATGATTGATGCTACACACACTGTGATTGCCCAGAGATTTAGTTCCCTGTCAAAAAGCGAGGAACCCGACAGTAGAAATCCTTCATCTTATCTTATGTCGCCGTTACCGGACTGCATTAAAACAGGAAGGGACTTGTGAAGGGACTCTATCAATATTGCAGACAAAACCTTTAGAGTGAAGAGCATGTGAGTAACATATCTTTACTTTTGGCTGCTTCATGTTGTCCTTGTGCGACTCCACACAGAACAACGTAGCGAATGGGTCCCGCATTTAGGTCCAAAATGTTGGACCTAAGTTGGGCAACTGATACAAATAATGTGGCAGAGACTGTTCACATGCCAATACATGCAGTTGAATGGGGTGAAGATTGAAGCTTCACAGCACCTTCGACAAGCTGAGGCATTTTATTTGATGTGCCACTTCCGAAGCCTCGTCCATTTCTCTTTTTGATCAATGGACAATTTTTCCTGGATGTGTTTTCATGTCGAACCGTTGAAACAGTCAAACACGACAGGTTTAAATGATGTGTGTGGGAAGGTACGGTTTGTGGGCAGTGGAATGAAGCACTTGTCAAAAGAGTAGACATTTTTCTTCAAAAACCACTTTTAAGTAATTAAAAAAATATTTTGTCAATTACATTACTTTCTGAGACAGTTTCTATCATAGCCTCCTATGGGGCATAGAACAGTATCTGTTTTTATGTACTTGTTGAATTAATATTTAATTTATTTGTTGAATATTCTTTATGAAAAGTATGACTGTCTATCTCCTAACTATTGTTCTGGGGAAACAGAATACTGAATACTAAGGGCTGACATATGGGAACACATCACAGCTTAAGTACATAGCAGTAAAACAGTCCTGGGTGAGTTATAAGATCGTATGTGGTCATTTTTTCAACCCACTGAGCAAAGTTACATCCATAAGAAATCTTTAGAACGTCTTTTGACACACATCTTTTGAATTTGTACTTAAAATATAAACAATAATGCATTCATACAGCACTGAGGCATCTATGGTATGAAGTATATTTTTTGCAGCATTTCAATTCAGCTGTGACCCTTTTTCTTTTAAAACTATCTTCAGTTCCTGAGGGTTAAGAAGGTCTCTCTGATGGACTTGTAATTTCAAAATCCTCCTTTTTAAAACAAAATTGTCCTCTTCCAAAATTTTCCTCCTATATCTCCTGGTACTTTGTTCCATTCGTGTTTCCTTTTCTGACATGGTTGTAGAAAAACAACTTCATATCATGGTGCTCCCATCATCATACTTTGCTAGAGTTATTGGCATCGTTCACATAACACATAATCTTACCAGATAATGACTTTTTGTCTATCAAAATTCTTGCATTTTAGATGAGGTTTCTTTTTGAGCAAAGGAGTGTTGCATGTCCTGTGACTCTGTTAGCTTCTCTCTTACCTTCCTTATCATTGTTTTGGGAGAAATCCTCAGAGGCGCACCCGTTGATGATTAGTTATGGTTTCATTAAATTTCCGCTTGCATATTTTGAACCAGTTGTACTGATGTTTTATGGTCTTTGCTGGGACTCTGTTGCTTTTTCCATTCGAGTATTGTTTAACAGTGTCATCACAAAGAATTTTAGGACCTGTACCAACACTTGTTGCATGAAACCTCCCTGACAAATTGCAGCATGTTTTACAACACTAGGTGCAGTTTCATGCCAAATGTATTTTTATTTTAACCTTTACACATATGTATATTTCAGTTTTATCCTTGAATGTTTTAATCCATATCAGTTTCATTTAAACAAATCACTGTTTAATATTTTTTCGCTTCTGATTTAAACACACAATGTCAAAACAAAAGTGTCTGAATAAATGTTTTCCTCAAAATGTCTGGACTGACCATAACAATTTCAAGGGAGGTTCTACTTCTGAATGCCACATCTTCTGAAGGCTCAAGCAGTTAAATTAAAACTTTGGCAAACACTTTAACTGAATGGCCCTTAGGAAGACTCCAGAGGAAAACAAGGCCAAGTGCACATGGGCTTGTTTAGAGTGGTACTGAAGTAGGATGTTAGTCTGGAAGCATCTTATTTTAATTAATGTATCACTCCTGTGTCACGTTTGTTACTACTTATCCAATAGTATTAACACCTGCAATATCACTACTTGCATGACTATTACCTGCAATAACAGACTTGCTATAGAGAACAACTCCAAACCACAATTCATCTTAATTAGTAAACTCAGCAGTAATTTTATTCATTTTTCTGTAGTATTTATATCCTCCTCTCTTACTGACCACAGCATGTTGTGCATATTGCATTGTCTATATAGTACATATTATTGTCTGGAGAGTTTTATTTAGACATCATGCTGTATTTTAGAGAGAGAGAGAGGGAGAGAGAGACTCAACTGTTGACCAGTTCAGGCACCAGTCCAGGACCCAACCATTGGCTCGTGAGGTGAAGGGTTTTTTATCGCCACCTAGTGGCTAAGTAAGTTTACACATGCGTTGCTGAGACCCGTTATGTCCGCGCGAGGCGTGTCCTGGGTGTTTTTAGTTCTTGTTTAAAGTCTAGAAAGTGTTCTGGAAGCTGACCCGGTCTGATGGTCACCCCGGACGCGCGCTGGGGTCAGGAGAGGTCTGGAGGTCGAGAGGAGAAAAGGCTTCATTACAGATTAGAGGCGCGCGGGCTCCGAGAAATTACCCTTAATTAAAGAGAGACGGACATTAACACGAACCCTAGAGTGAGAAGAGGAGAAAGTAAAAATCTACCAAAATCTCTCAACCGCTCTGTCTCTCTCTGTCTTTCTGTCTGTCTGTCTTTCTCGCTCTCTCTCTTTACCTATCTATCTCTCTCCGTCTCTCTCTCTCTCTCTCTCTCGTTTTCCAATATTAAATCCACTATTTTCACCAAACCCGTTACATTTAAATACACAACAATAATAAATACACAGCAATAATAAAAATACACAATAATAATTAATTGTATTTTATGTGGCCCATTTTTCAAAGCTAAAGACACTGCACAAACCTAAACTCATAACAACTAAAAATTTAATTATTGAATACAATCTCGTGAACGGGATTATTGTTAATCATTTTTTACTTTTCTATTTGTTTAACATTGTTATTACTAATATTACGATACTTGTTTGTTATTATTTTACCTATACTATTTTACTACTACCATTATTATTATTAGTAGCAGTAGCAGCAGCAGCAGTAGTAGTAGTAGTAGTAGTAGTAGTAGTAGCAGTAGTAGTAGTAGTAGTAGTAGTAGAAGTATTTATTTATTAATAATATTGTTGTTGCTGTTGTTGTAAAACATGCTTGTTTGTGTCTGAAAAAGCTGGTTTGGTTTGAAGTGCTGCGGCGCCTTCTTCAATAACCCGCTTCTGAAAATACTGAACGTTTCAGTAGATTTTGGATTGTGACTATATGTTAATATTTTCTGGAGACAACTGACTTTGATATCGATTAATATACTTTACTATTGTTTATTATTGTTTTGCAGTAGCAGCGACTTTGAGCGAGACTTCTTAATTTCTCCTCGTTTCTCTTAATTTCCCTTGTTTTCCATTAATTTCTCTTCTGTTCAAAGATCTGTTATGTTCAGTTCTTCCTTTCTGTTCATTACCTTTCTTTTCTGATCTTTTCTCTTCTTTCCTCTTTATTTCCGTTTATTTCTCTTCTTTTTTATATTTCTCTTCTGTTCTGCTGAGCTGGATTTCACTGTTATGTAGAGACTTCACTTTCTGACCCGCCCCGCTCGGACTCTCCTTCTGGATTTAAACGCACTGGAGCTGGACACCAGTGTGTGTGTGAGCGTGTATATATGTGCATATTCTTATTGCCAATTATCTATGTTTGTACTGTTAAGTACAACAATTGCTGAGAAGCAAATGTATAATTTTATATTCTGGATTACTTTGGTATTACTGAGTGGAATCCTGAATATTTCTGTGCAATATAGAATTTTTCACTGTGTAATTTGCCGTTTCTCGTAATCTATGTTAATCTATCTATGTTCTGAGCATTGGGGTTAATTTGGAGTACTTATGAATTTTAGTATGTAATCTGGAGTATTTATGTGTGTTATCTGGAGTATTTATGGGTAATTCGGTGTAGCTATCTCATTTTAATCTATAGCATCTCATTATAAAATCCAGACTATCACTGTGTGTAATCTACAGCATTTCAGTGAGTAATCTGAAATATTTCAGTGTGTAATCTGGAGTATTTCGTTGTGTAGTCTGGAGTATTTAAGTGTGTAATCTGGAGTATTTATGTGCGTAATTTGGAATATTTCAGTGTGTAATCTGGAGTATTTATGTGTGTAATCTGGATTGTTTACATGTGTAATCTGGGGTATTTATATATGTAATCTAGTCGGATCTGACGGGGGTTTGAAGACCAGGCTTTCTGGTTTGTGGTTGTTCTTCTGTTCTGCTCGTTTAGAAAATATTACAGATGACGTCACTCTAATACCGGTTTTATAGCGCTTGCGGTTCATTTCATCCCTCGGCAGGACAGGACGGAATGCAGTGAGGGGTCTAAACCCTGAGGTCAGTGAAGCTCCAGCAGAGGAAGAGACACCCGGTCCTGGACTTCACTGCAGAAACACCGTGCATCAAACTCCCGGACGCTCTTTTTCTCAGAGATGATCAGGAGATCAGAATGGCGGGAGCTTCACCAGCGTCTGAACTCCCAAACCATTATCAATCAGAAAAACACCACTACAGGCATTACTCAGCAAAATCAAAAAAATATATATAAAGCAATAGAGGTCAAACGGCGATGGTGGCGATTCTATAAAAGAGATAAAGGACAGTATAGATAGTCATATAGATATACGTTTATACAAATAAAATGAATTAACCAGTAACAAGTACAATAAATGATCGTGAATCACTGTCTTTGTTGTTGTAATAATAATACCAATATTATATATAGTAAAGGGTATGCTGGGGAATATTAGTCCGATTTTAAGGTAACTTTTACTTTTGGAAAATCAAAAAATTACATGTACGTACTGAATACATACACATTCTTGTGTTTGTGTGTGTGTGTGTGTGTGTGTGTGTGTGTGTGTGTGAGAGAGAGAGAGAGAGAGAGAGAGAGAGAGAGAGGAGAGAGAGAGCACTCTGCAGACTGTAGTCATAAACAAAGTGCCCATGCATCACTCTAAAAGGAGCTGTGTTATAAGACATGGCACCTTGCAGTGCGTGCGCACACACACACACACACACACACACACCCTCTTAAATAGAAATGCACACAAATACTGGTGTGAACTGAACATACTTACATCACACAGAGTCATTCTTCTTCTTTCTTACACGGAAATCAAACACACACACACACACACACACACACACACACACACAAACATGCGCGCGCACACACACACACATAAATACACAAACAAACACTCTGTGCTTGCACTCACCCAGCACGAGTCTGGACCTGGCTGTGTTTTCTACAGAGTATCAGACCTTAATGAGTCCCAGGGGTCGGATGGAGTCTAATGCAGGATAGTCCCCACACAGAGTCCAGAGAAAGGCCTCCTGGCAATTACTCAGGATCAACACATGGTTGTAAAACACGTGTGTGTAACTGTATATAGCAGTAAAGACTTTGCAAACGCTTAATGAGTACGGAATTTGTGCAGATGTAGGATACAAAGCCCGAGAGGCTGTGTGTGTGTGTGTGTGTGTGTCTTCTTCATTAAACTGTTTTACTCTGAAGTGTCGGGATCTTTTCTCTTCTCATGAAGGCCGAGGACGCGACATAGGGAGCCAGCAGTCGGAGTCTGAGCCTCATGTGAAGTGACTGGGCCAGCGGATGGAAATAAGCCTGTGTGCTGGTTTCTCTCAGCCAGTGTATTAGTGCACTCTCCAATTAGTCAATCAGGCTTATTTAAAGGGCCCATATTCATGTAAAAAGAAAAAATATATATAAATTTCCCTACGCCTTTCAAATACAAGCTTGATACCATTCCAAAATGTACCATTTACTCCTTAGAGCATAAAGTTAAAAAGAGATAAACAACCACAAACAAATTTGTAAACTAAGTTTAGGATAAATTTAAAGGTTTGTTGTAGGAGATTGAATGGCATTAATAACTACATGCAAAACCAAATATACTTCATCAAATGATCAATTCTGTAAAGATGTATATTGCAAAACCAATTATTTACATAGGTCTGTATATTAAATGCTTCCTAGTAAAGACAAAACATCAAGGGCTTTATATTTTGCAAATTATCTGCAAAATAGGACCTGCAATATAAGGACAGGATATTGAAAAAACAACAATGAAATGTCTGAACATAAACAGTCAGGCCTACACCACTGCCCACCCACTGCCTTGACGCTCTCTGCTAGGACATTGTTTGAGCGGATTTGCTGTCTGCCGCTCTCCCAGAGTCTCGTTAAGCTCTACTTCCCTCTTACTCATCTCTCCGCTAAATGAACAGCACAGTTAAGATGGCAACTGTGCCCACCAACGCACCTAGGCCTTCCAAGTAAACATGACCACTGCATTATTTGAAATATAAGGCGGGCAGGCAGGCAGTAATGATGTTTACTGAGAAGCTTTGGGTCCTTGCAGTGGGGCTCATGGCTCCCAGCTCACTCCTAATAAAGCTCTGAAGGCATAAAGGGAAACACACGATTTTTACGTTTCGATAAATACAACAGAATTCAAAGCTCAAAATATTCATCTTTAGAGACTGTTTCTCGCATATTTGTTGGGCTCAGGTTGAGTTCATATATCACACTCTCTCACCTTCTACCAATCTTATTTCTGTTTTACTTTTACTTTTTTTACTTTTTACTTTATTCTTCCTTTTTACATTTATGAACTTAAGCAGTTTTTAATAATGGCATGCTGGGGTCACTTATTCATGAGGTAGTGTACTTTTGGAATAGAATTTTGTGAAGCTATTGTTGCACTGGGACAGAATTCTGTTGGATTATAGTTGTGTTCGGACACAACTGTGTTGTGTCACTTTTGTTGGGACAGAGTTTTGTCGGGTTACAGTTGTGTTGGTATAGAATTGATTTGGGCTACGATTATATTGGGACTGAATTGTGTTGGAATACATTTGAGCTGGTAAAGAATTCCATTGGGTTACAGTTGTGTTGGGACAGAATTTTGTTGGGAGACTGTCACACCTGTACCTCCCCAGCCACGGCCCCAGCGGACTTCATCACCAGAGTACTAACCTGCATGTGACACACAGACGCGGCAAGACTCTGGTGACGAAGTCCGCTAGGGGCGTGGTCGGGCCGGTATTGTGTTTTGTTCTGAGTCCGGTGCCTAGCATCCCACCTGTTTCACAGAGCTCCATGGTTGGTTTAAAGCACTCTTTATTTTCTGAATTTTCCTGTATCTGAGTCCACCTTCCCTAGTCTGACATGACTGATACAGTTGTGTAGGGGTAGAATGTTGTTGAGCTATAGCTGAGTTTGGACAGAATTCTGTTGGGTCACTGTTGTGTTGGGACAGAATTTTGTTGCGATACAGTTGTGTTGGGGTAGAATTTGTTGGGCTGGATTTGTGCTGGGACAGGATTTTTTGGGTTACAGTTGTGTTGGGACATTTTTTTAGGTTACAGTTGTGTTGGGGTAAAATTTGGTCAGCAGTTTGTTGGGATGCAGTTGTGTTGGGGCAGAATTTTATTGGGCTGCAGCTGAGATCAGACAAAAAATGTTGTCAGCCGTTTGTCCGGGTGCAGTCATGTTGGGATAGAACGTTTTGAGGTAGGGTTGTGTTGGGACAGAATTTTGGCTGCAGTTTCTAAACCTGCAATACTGCAGTGAGTTGGACTCAGTTCTCAAGCATCTTTCAGGTTTGGATCAAAGTCTCAGGCCTGCTTATCACTGCGCCCTCCTGAGGCTAACAGCCTTTAAATCAAAATATCTTTAGGGTCATGAACAGCAGCTGCACCATGGCTGGAAGGCTGGTTATAGTTTATCTAAGAGGAGCTCTGTGCGGAGTGGGGAGGCTGATTTACTTGTGGCCTCCTCAGGATTAGGCTAGCTGGCTAGCAGGTATGGAGAGAAATCGATGAACATTTTCCATCGCTCAGAGACCCAATCAAAGGCACGTCTATCCTCGCTTGGTCAGGGCATTGACAAAGAGATTAACGTATTAGCGTGTCAATTTGGTTTCACGGCGTAACCAGACAGGAGGAAACACGGAAGTTTTCAGAATGAGCAAATAGAGTCAAAGAGGTTGAAATTAGAATAAGATGAGGGTAGAAGCAACAGTGGTGCAATAATGATGAAAAACCCTCAGATGCATTAAAATAGCTGCAAATTAAAACACTGTTCTTTACGTAGACCTTAGGGAGACTGGCACAGCAATCTCCAGTCTGGCCAACAGTTTTGAAAATGTGTGTTAATTGAATTCATTTGGGTTTGCCATCTGACATTAAAGGGGCATAAGGCTAATAATTCTAAATAAACAAAAGAGGAACAGAATTTTACTGGGTTGCAGTTGGGTTCAGACAGAATTTTGTTGGGCTGCAGTAAAGATCAGATACAATTTTGTTAGGCTACTGTCATGCTGGGACATACTTTTGATGGGCCGCAGTCGTGTTGCGACAGAATTATGTTGGGCCGCGGTTGTTTTGGGGTAGAATTTTGTTGGGCCGCGGTTGTTTTGGGGTAGAATTTTGTTGGGCCGCGGTTGTTTTGGGGTAGAATTTTGTTGGGCTGTAGTTGTTCTGGGGTAGTTTTTGTTGGGCTGTAGTTGTTTTGGGGTAGAATTTTGTTGGGCTGTAGTTGTTTTGGGGTAGAATTTTGTTGGGCTGTAGTTGTTCTGGGGTAGTTTTTGTTGGGCTGCAGTCATGTTGAGACAGAATTATGTTGGGCCGCAGTTGTTTTGGGGTAGAATTTTGTTGGGCCGCAGTTGTTTTGGGGTAGAATTTTGTTGGGCTGCAGTTGTTTTGGTGTAAAATATTGTTGGGCTGCAGTCATACTGGGATATATTGTTGGGTGGCCAACAATCTTAGAAATGTGGTTCAATGAGTCTTATAAAAAATCTGTTAAAAAGTACTGACCTTAATTTCTCAGAGTTAATTTGGAGAGTGCCACCTGACATTAAAGGGCCATTTTAATGCAGGTTAATTCTAATGAAGGAAATGATGAAATAATCTTAGATGCTAGTTCAAATTGCCACTCTAAACTTCTGTCCAGTAGGACAGAAAAGGATCACGACAGGTGAATATCATTAAAAAAAAGAATAAACCACAAACCTTCTTTGTTACTGCTGTGTGATGTATTTTAGCCAGAATGGATTGAATATCTCATGGATTGCTGCTTTAATAGTCATGTTTGTGTGTGGACTGTGTATTTGCGCACATGATACCAGATCTGAAAATACTGCTGCTATCATAACTTTACAAAGGTTACAAACCTTTTGCGATATGCGGCCCACTCAACTGACCACAAAAGCACCAACGGCCCACAAGAAGATTTAACCAACACGACTCTTTAAATAAACTCTGTAAACAATAGCCTAAGCATAATCACACAAAATAATAAAAACCAAAAATATGACTTTATTCATGAAGGATGAACTCTACCAATCAAAAGGAGATATTCTTTACAGTGAAATGCAATCTGGTGCTGTTTTAGCAAGACCAGTCAATTAGCTCAGCTTTAATATGATGTTTCATTTTTGCTAATTCCTATTTATGTGAATTTAACATAAATATAATGTGCCAAAAGTTTTGCTATGGTTCCAGTTCCTATGTGTTTGTACCCTCTCACTCTTGTGCACGCGGCTTGTGGCGTCTTTGTTACATGGAGATTTTTAATAAGGGAAAACTGAAGCTTCCCTCTTTGGTGTGGTTTTGTTAGTTTGTTCCTCAATGGTTTATCCAGAGGTCCCAAAAGAGCTTGGAGATATTTCTTAATAAAAAAAATAAAAAAACATTTAAAAGCTGTATTTGAATGAGAAGACTTGAGGCATGTATTCTTTTACAGCAACATATAGCACACGAGCAGCTGGGCTTCAGCCTAAAAATGGTCTGAAGGGTTCAACCACCAAAATGCATGTCCAGGTTTAAAATATGTGGCAGTAATGATGTTAGTGTTATTAATGCACTTACATTATATAATAGTAATATTATGTATAATTACATGTAGCATAATTATCTTATTATGCAGATAATAATGCTTAGATATAATCCTCGAAACAAGCAAAAATCACCTGCCAACGAGACCATTTCAGTGCACACAATTCCTTAATCTGTGTAAGCTGCCTGGAAATAGGCTGAATGATGTTATAATATTCCTAAGATGATTTCGCTTACCAAGATCTTTTTTCTTTTTTTTTTTTTGCACTGAATTATAGACGTTCTCTATCAGCTAAAGCGCACTGAATATTCTCTACTGAATATTACTATTGTATTCGCTATTCACCAAAGCAATGACAGCTTGTCTTCATAATGCTACCCTGTCACTCAACAGGCAGAAGTCGGCCCTTTGTTCCCCGAACGGGCCACAGAAAGAATATGCAAATGAGGTGATCCAACTCGCTCCAGTCGTGACTGCTGCTGCTTTTTCTTCGTCCCTGACCAGTGCTGCCATATTTGGCTGCAAATGCAAATTGGTACGCGACTCGGTAGGCATACCATAAGCAAGCTGTTCAGCGGCGCACCCCGCAACTTCTGCCCTCTCAGAACCACCAGTTTTCTCCTAGAAACTTCAGCTAATTGCTTTGCGCACAGTCTGCACTAACCCTGAGCTTAGCACCAGATAAAACCTCTCTGGTAACAACCAGAGCACAGATGGTCATTAGAGAAACAGAGAAAATTCCTCAAGTTTGCAGAAAATATGACTTTTCATATCCACATTTGAAACGTGTGAGGCGTCCATGACGGTTCTTCAAGGCCTCACCTAACTGAAGGTCTCTCTTAAATGGTTCTTTGCCATAAACAATGGTTTGAATGATGCCAAGGGGAAAAAAAACCTTTTAGTTCTCTAAAGAAGTGTAAAGTGTCCATTTGTCACACCACACAGTGCGAACAGCACAAAATTGTTCAATGCATTTAACCCATTTGCCAAGTGAAGCCAGGAACACAGCACTGGGGAAGCAGTGTGTGAGTACCTTGCTCAAAGGTACCTCAGTGGTGTCACTGGTAGTGCTGGGATTCGAACCCACAGCCTTCTGAGCACAACAGCAACTCCTTAACCACTAGGCCACCGGCTGCCCTGAACCATTTCTGAGAAACACAACCTTCTTTGAAGGTTCTTTACATTCACAAACACCTCACTTACAACAATGATTCTTATAGTAACTCTCAAGTGCTCTTTAGGGAACCATGAATGGTTCTTCTGTGGCACCAGGAGAACCCTTTGTAGCATCCTTAGTATTAAGGGAAGAAGGAAACATTTTGAGACAATAGGGTTTTTTTTTGTCCATATGAATGTTCTCATTTTTGTAAATCAAGAATAAAAAAACATTCTTGGGGAGATGAGAAAGAACCAGACAATCAAAATTCACCTGATTTCTCAATAACCAACAAACCAAATCATAAAGTAACTATCAATTCTCAGTGGATGATGAAGATATGCTTTGTCCTGTGAGAAAGTGATGTAGTATTGCACTGGCTTCAGGGTGTCCAGACTGGAAAACATCAAGCCTTTGACATTTGAGGGAAAGTTTGAGTTGCTGGGCTGCAGCTGATCTCCCTGTTCGGTTAATCCCACACTACTGGTAGTGATGACTCTGTTTGGTTAATGAGTTCAGATTGTCTGGGATAATTTGCAAGAATTAAACAGAAGCCAAACAAAATAATGTTGTATTTTTGCCATCTGTTGTGCAAGATACCATCACCTGCTCACACTAATTTATTGAAATCAGAATAAATCACACAAACCAAAAGTATTTAAAAAACGTATGATGCATCCGAGGTTAGGTTTCTTGTGGTTATTTATGCGACACAACACTCTTCTCGCCTTTCATGTGTGAATATATGCCGGCCTTGGTTACGACATAAACTCTGAGAGCATCGCAAACAGCCTAAGGGATGCTATAATGAATTGGATCTCAAATATCATTACTTTGGATCTTTGGATGAATACACTCTTTTGATCATGTTAAGATTAAGATGCTGTTAGCTGTCTGGGTTATGGTGTGGACGTTTCCACACTCAAGGTCATTTTCACCAAGGGTTGGGTTCATCTTGTCAAGTGTGAAAGCCACACGCTCCTGGTGGTGGGTGGCAAATAATGTGAGGTTCAGTTTCTCATGTAATTACATTTACCTTCTTCTTTATTTATACATGCAGGTCCTCACGACCATTTCGTTCTATTCTAAATAATGTAAACATTGTAGAACTGGGTGTTCTTGGTTTTGGTTTCTGTTAATTAGCTTTCATAGCTCTTAGTTTTCATCAAAACAAGAAACACTTTGCTGAAGGGCAGCAGCTCTCAGGACACATGTCAAAAATGTAAGCCTACATTTTAGCACAACCGAAATAAACCTATATTAATATGTATTTAGGCCTATTTTACTAATTATGAGTCATTAACGCTGCTTGCATGCCTTCTGATGTCATTTCACCCGCGCAAGTGAGTTGACAACTTGTTGGAATAATCTTGGAATAAGGTTTATGTAGGTCCAAGTCAGTTGTCATGAAGGGCTTGTGTGGTTGTTAGATTAAAAAAGAGAAACAAACAAAGTTTTTGTGCACGATAGCATGTTAATGGTTACACTTTGGTGCATGTTTTTTTTGTGTTATTTTACACATAAATGCATTTTGCTTTAACGTTTTCTGTCACATTTAGGCTTGGCAAGCTCAGGCTTGAGGTACAGATGCAGACTTCAGACATAGATCTTTTCTCTCTTTATTAAACTCCAGAACAAAACCTGGCACGATGGCCAAAAACACAGAACTCAAAACAATGATCAGGATCTCTAACGACTCAGACAAGGTACGGATAGGTGTGATGGAGAACAGACTACTTGAACCAAATTCTTGCCTCATCCCTGGCAGCTGAAATAGGGATGAGGCCACGCCCAGTGTCAAACTTAGAGTTCCCAAACTTAAGAGTCCCCACTGACAAGGGACGTTACAGTTACCAGTTAATAAATATTGTGTTCTTCTTAGGTTTTATTATTAGTATTATTATTATTATTATTAATTTATTTTAAATAATTTGATTATTATTATTTATTTTTGATATATAATGACTATTGATCATTCGGTTTTGTGGTCGAGCCACCTCTGTAATACACAGAGAGAGACAGACAGGATGGACGAGTCCCCTTAAAAATGTGTTTTAGAAAGAGAGACTCTGACAGCCAGAAAGGTCAGAAAGGCACTAAAGCTCAGGTCATTTAAAAAAAAAAATGTGTCACTGTTTGTTGTGGTTTAATTAAAAATAATCAGCTTGTGAACGTGGCCTTTCAGCTGTCTACCAATTTCCAGTGGATGATGAAGATTTGTCCTATGAGAAAGTGATGTAGTATTGCAATAATGGTATCCAGACTGGAAAACATAAAGCCTTTGACATTTAAGGGAAAGTCTGAGTTGATGGAAGACCCCTGTTTTTTTTTTATATAAAAATTCATATAAATTAATATAACAGCTAATATTCTAATACAGCAGCTGGCTGCTGCTGGAAAGTGACAAAGAATTCTTAAATTGTGCCACAGACTGGAAGGAATACTTTTGTGTGTGTAAAAATGGACTCAAATGTTCACATCAGGCATGAACATTCAGAAAAATGAGTCCAGATACGAGAACATTGACCTTAAGTTGTCAGGCTCTCACCATGCCTGCACTTTTTCATGGTGCACATGTGTTCTCCTCTCTCACACACACACATACATTTATGATTCTATGTCCTTCATTTCCTCCTCGTAGGAGCCCTCTTGGGGCTCATTGCTAATCCCCTCAGCCATGGCCCTGCTGAGAGCTCGTGTGGAATATGGATTCACACACATGCAGTCTCCCTCAGATTCATAGCTCTTCAGCCCCTGCCCTGGACAGAGCCATCACACACAGAGGACTCATAAGAGAGCAGATATGCAGCTGTCAGGTTTATGTATAAGTGTGTTTACAGTAAGGGAGTCCTTAGGCATCTTCAAATGGACGTACCGCAGTGAGATGATCCATCGTTTGGTCCTCTCAGCCTTTTCCCTTTAGTCTTAAGCAAACAATTTCGCAAAATTACATTCATTTCAATGGAAATCACTGTGATCAAGAGTTTGTACCATGCAAGACATGCAAGTGTGTGACGCTCTGCCTTGAGTGCAGCTAGGGTAAATGTGACAATTCATATCAGTGACCAACAGCACCACTGCTCTGGGCTGTGATGCGCTCTGAAGTCATTTCAGCGGTGTCTAGACATTTTATGCTTTACATTTAAAGTAAGTCATCCTGACACGTCTATAAACAGATAGATAAAACAGAGGCAGCAGGATACGCGGTCATACACGCAAACGAGAACTAAAAAAAAACGACACTCTCATGAGGAAGCACACTAACATTTCAATGGGAGAATCAAACATATCACTGAAACCATTACATTTCTTCTATTCAAATGGTTTTGATATATTTGTATATTTTATGTATTTATATTTTTATTTCTATTTTTTGTTTGTAATAAGGCCGGGAGTAAAACTGTCACAAATTAACATGGTGATCATCAGTTGTACATAGTTGCCGCTAGTTCTTCGTGGTCTTTCCTCTCTCTCTCACTATTATATCGGTTATTAGGAAATATGAACAAAAATCTGATATATTAATAAATTACAGATTTTTTCCTTGTCCTGAACGTGTACTTGTCCGACTTGTTGAACAATCAGCATCAAAAACATCTACTGTATATTTTGGTAGGCGAAGGATTAAAATAAGTACTCTAAGCTCATTAATAAGGAAAACTATATTACAGCTCAAAGTGAGGCAGTTCTACTGTCCAACATTAGCTGAAGTACTAAACAACTGCAAAACTGCACTGGGACTTTTTCCGTTGGCAATTTTTCTGTCACCTAATGCACAACGAGACCTAAACTGCAGTTATCTAGTGATGCTGTGGCATTCCGGAAGACTTCTGGAGGGATGATAGAACCCCCCATGGCTTTTAAGTATTTACACCATCAACCAGATTAACAGAGATTGCTTTACACTTTGGAGTCACCAGTTTTTACACTGTATGCTGTTAAGAACAAACATAGATTACAGAGGATTATAGCCAGGGGTAGCTGACTGGTTTATGTATGAAACTGTGTGTGTGTGTGTGTGTGTGTGTGTGTGTGTGTGTGTACCAGCATCTACAACACTTGCCTGCACACTGACCCTGGTACTGCCTCACAGACCAGATGGTGTCACTCGTCCATCTCTTTTCCTGTTTATATTTCTGTGATCCATCCCTCCATCCCAGCATGTGGGCAGGTGGTAATCCCAGCCCAGCCTTTCTAATGGGACCCAGCTCCAATATTTAAAATTAGACTAATATCAGATTAATACTGATGTGATCTCTGTTAATGTGCTTCTGCAATTACTCACTCCAGACACTCATGCCTCAAAGTCATCAATAGTACTAATTGAGGCAGGCCTCACTGGGGGCAGATAGGGACTGTATTTTAAGTTCTGAAAGAAAAAAAAGGCAACAAGACACAATTCATCTGCCTTATTTACATATCTGATTTCTGTTCAGTATTACTTTATTCCTATTTAACCACCTGACTATCACTAACGTAAACATTTTATAGTGTTCAACTTACATTTTCTTTTGTTTTTAGATTTTTCGTTGAGGCCCCAACATTTTATGTTTATGTGCAAAATAAATCATTAACGAAATCTCTTGAACCCAAAGCGTATTAGTAAAATTTGATTTCAACAAACAAAACCAGTGTAAAACAGTTTAACTCTAAGGGTCCCCCCACCCCCACCCACTTGTGGGCGGAGACTATCCTGAAAGTTCCTCCGGGTTCAAAGATCTTGTGTTTTTTTTTCGTTTAAAATCCCAATATTGGCTATTATTAGTACATATTTTAAAAATTACAATAACTTTGGTTCTATGTGACAAAGAACCACCAAACAAAGCTCAGCATGACGTCTGACACCTCAAACATGAACACAAACTGGAGGAACTTCCATATAAGGAGTCGCTTTGTCGTTTGACGACAATCTGTATGTAAAAGACCTCTGAAAAAAGTGAAGAAAAATGAGTTTTCCACCATAGTTTTCCATCAATATTTCTACCCTATATAGTCACATCCAATTCCACTGCCCCCCAGGAGCCCCCCCCCAGTCACATGAAACCCCCAACACCGGGAGGGTAAAGGCCAAAACATGTTTCCTCTAAATGGACAGCTCAACGTGCCTTGAAGAAAACCTGAACTACCGATTCAACTGGGCCATTTTAACCTGATTGTCACGCCCCCAGTCCGTAGGACCGTAGGGACTCTTGTTTTGACTGGGGGCGTGGCAGCCCGGACTGGCTCTTT
>JBBPCY010000075.1:0-20092 GCA_037974405.1 Brachyalestes nurse
AGTTTGTTTCGCGGCGTGCCGGGGATGAAGGGTGGTTTGTTTCACCAAAAATATTGACCAGGAGCCACCACTGATACATACATATACACAAACACACACACACACACACACACACACACACCTGAGACTGCTGCAGAGAGGCCTGTCGAGCCAGCCTGGCCTGGAATCCTGAAAACAGCACACACACACACACAGTTAAGTTTGTTTGGAGTTCAGTAATGCTGAATTCCACTGTGTAAGATCTGATCTGCCACCTAGAGGATGAACACATGAACTGCATTAAACCTACTTTTGGAAGGTAAAAGAGGGCAGTATCCTATAGCTGAAGCCACTGCACTATTTTATTACAATTTTTGACAATATGTTCATCAACAAAATACATCACAATCTGCTTTCCAGTGGATCTCATCAGCTACTGAAGAACACTCATCAACTTTTATTTCAAAGAGGGCATGTGTAACTGCATTTACTGGAGCACCATGCGTGATCTTGCAACAAATCTAAATACAAAACACAGCAGGTTTTAACAGTATACACTACAGGCCAGACGTTTGGGCCCACCCTCGACTGAAAAAAAAACAAAACAATAAGATGCAATAAAATTTCAAAATGTTATTAGAAATACTTAAAACAAATTTAACAGACTGGTTTTCAATATTTCATAGTCTGTAATAACACATTATTTGGTCACTGGCATTCACTTTGTGTTGGAGCATCCTATGCATTCTTCAAAAATTGTGTCAAAGTTATATCCAATCCAAAAATAGCAAAAAGTTCTGAGAATTATGTCTTGGCCTCCCCAGTCTCCAGATCCTTTTCCCATTGAGCTGCAGGGACAAGCTGGACCCACAAGTTCCAAATGGGTGTTCCGAACTGAGACAGAACTGTTTGCAGACTTAAAAAGGCGCTGGGAGGGTTTGGACACAAGTTATTTCCAAAAATTGCTGGAAAGGACGTGGAAAATCTGTGCTGCTGGGTGCTGGGTGGTGGGTGGTGGGGTGGGATGGGATGGGGTTGTGTAATTTTAAGGAAACTTGACAAGCTTTTGCATACATTAAATCACAAACTGTATATTGTTACATCACACTACATTACGCTACACCTCTGGGGTACATAGATATTACTGACGCATTGTGCCTGTCTTTAAAAAAAAAAAAAAATCAACTATGATGCACTTTGTGAATAATAAAAATGACATCATCATGAAATGTTTCCCCTATGATTTTCTGAAATAGCGTGATTTATCACTTTTGACAGAGAATCATGTTCCCAAGCAAAAAAAATTTAACCATCTTATCTCACTTTGAATTTTTTACTATAACTTATGAAGGCAGGATTTCTGGCAGACAGGCTTATGCAGATGGATTTATAAGGTAAATGATGGTCTGGTCCAGAAAAAAAATACTTCATTGCCATCTTGTGGACTGGGAAAGCCTTGCAGCTCAGTATCCTTTCACTTTACCAATTCTACTTTTTTTTTTCCAAATGTCCTCATAATGTGTGAATTTATTTTGCCCCACAGCTAACTACCACTCACTATGAAGGCACAACAAAAAGACACTTAACCAGCCACTCATGAGCAAGGTCACTTTAAGGGTGTACCTGTCAATCAAATGAGCCAAGCCTATCCAATAAGACATGTATAAATTACCCAATAAGAGAAGTCCAGCCTTATAAAGAAACTGATTAAAGCACAGTAACATTACCAACAAGTTGTCAGTTGTTGAAAAGTGTGTGTGTGTTTGTGTGTGTGTGCGCGTGCACCTACCTCGCTGTGCTCCCTGTGACATCATTGGAAATGCCCCTGTGAGTATGCTGTTGAACACTGGGTCGTTAAGATCCAGCTCGTTAGAATCCCTCTCCCACCACGGGACCACTCCCGCTACGCCACAAGCCCCACCCGCCTCGCCTTCATAGAACCAGTCGCTCTGCTCGTCATCACCTTGGAAACAGCACACAACAGATAAAAAAAAACGATTCATCATTACATTACATCTTTATCGATTCAGCTCTGGCAGATTGTCTGTCTTGCATGTGAGTCAAATATCTGTGATGTTTCTGATTGCAACTGTGCGTTTTTAAATTAAGAACGCACAGTTGCAATCAGAAACATCACAGATATTTGACTCACATGCAAGACAGACATTCTGCCAGATTAATTACTTCAGTTTTAGCAGATCTATGTTCCTGCTTTACGGCGTAATTTGTTAAAACAAATGGGAAAAAAAGGTTAAGGGAGTCTTTACCTTGCCTTCCTTCGTCGTTGGTGTACAAACCGCCATCACTGCTGTTACTCACACTGCTGGTTTCACTGCAAACACACGGATGGTAAACAGTTACATTCTGATTATACACTCACTGACCAACCCAGTGGCATTGAATAAATATTGGAGAAGAATTCTGAGGCCATAATAGTCAGAAAAAAAGGTTTGAAGGAACAGTTTGGTGAAGAGTCACATTTGTTTGCTCCTGAAAATATATTATGTATGCTTTGGACAAATGGACTAAAGTAGAGACAAACTTCAGACTTGATCACTACAGCTCCGTTTTTTGTACCACATGCTTTCGTCCATGTTTAAGGATAACTGGGTGTCATACGCTGTCAGAAACCACATAAACAAGTTTATTAGAGTTTACTGGACACCTCCACATGGTTTGAGGTGAGTGTATTATGCTGACTGGTGGGAAATAAACTTCCAAATGTTGATCAAATGTCTTAGTCGGTTAAAGGAAAATGCTGAATATCGAAATACCTGAGCAGCACCTCTCAACCTCATACAGCAGAAACAGGAGGAAGAAGAGTAAAGAGAGAAAAGACCAAACACTAACCACCTGTCACTCATGTCCTCATCTGATCCTTTGTGCTCCTCAAACTCCATTTTGTCCTTTCCGGACTGGCCAGCCTCCTCACTCTCCACGACCACGCCCTCATCCGTGGCGTCCAGCGCCAGCCGGGGCGCGGCCAGTTTCCTCTTCTTCACCCTGCCCTTGCTCTCCTCACTTCCTTTCCCTTCCTCCCCGAGCACCACATCCCTGCTGGGGCTGGATGACATGGAGAAGACACCGGTACTGTGATAATGCTGCAGTCATAGTGGCACTGGTCAACTGGTAAACCATTGCTGTGAGACTTGTATTATTTTCACCCAAACAATTTACAATTGGTGAACCTTTTTTAACTACTAAGCTTGAATGTGACTTGTTTTTAATTCCGCTTAACTCTTCAATTATGATTTACATCTAAACGTTGTCAGCCGGTGGCAGGTTTAATCCCATATGACTTAAACATATCCTAAATCAACTAAACAATCAGGTACAGTTCAGCATATAGCATAACAGTCCAGTGTTTTTATCAATATAAACAATATTAAATATTTCATATATTCATAAACCATTTGTTGAAAATTTTAGAATATTTGAATAGCAAATCTGAAATGCAAATCTTATAGCAGCTGGTAGCAGGTTAAATCCCATGAGTTAAAAAATATTCTAGAGCAACTAAACAATCAGGTACAGATTACCATATCAGTAATGAGCCAGTGTTTTCAGCAATATAAACAGTATAATATATTTTACATATTCATATACTAGAAAATTTGAATATTTGAAATGCAAAGGTGGCTAATAACACTCAGCCCTGCTGCGATTGCAGTAAACGAACTGTACACTGTGCAGTCTTACTCCCTACTGGCGCTGCTGCCTCCTGGCAGTTTCGGAACAGGTGGGGCCAGCATGGTGGCGACCTCTAGTGGAGGATCCACAGCCATGCGCTTCACTTTCCTCCGCCTGCGTAAGCTCCTGGTTCCGAGTCCGTCCACCAACTCCTCGTGCCACAGAGGCCGCTTGGCCCTGCCCGAGTCATGGGTGCGCCGCTTGCCGCCCAGCTGCTCGTCGGAGTCACTGTTGTTGTTCTCACGGGCATGAGCGCCCCCTGCTGCGGCGGACGAGGAGGACCTGTAGTCTTTGTGCTCCTCCAGGCTGGACTCTGAGCCCTCACTCAGATGGCAGGTGTCCCACGGCGGGTGAGGGTTGTCGGAACGGCGCTTCCGGCCACGGCGTTTGCGCGCCTGCCGCTTCAGGAGGCAGCCCACTGCCAGGGCGTGATCCCCTCCATCTCCGAACCCACCGCGGGCCTGCTCCGAACTCTCCTCCAGCGCTGACACCAGATCGTGGACCAGCTCGTCCATGGTCCGGCGAAAGTGCCTGAGAAAATGACACAATCGAGAAAAAGAACAGTCAGCAAATCCTTGGCAGTTACAGGAAACAGTTATGCTTACACACATATTTCTGGGTACAATAATTAATAACCACCAACATGTCCAAAAGTATCCATTTCAGATACTTTAAGAGGCTATCATTGCTGACAAAGGTGTGCACACAGTTTGTATAATCTTCCAAGAGAAACTCTGACTCCTGGAGTCTCCATGCTTAAGGTCAAGACTCAACTTTGTGGGTATAACGACTAGAAGTGGCGGCTAATACACACATCCTTCAGGCAACATAACGTGAAGAACATTAAATGTCTCACAACCCGGTGAGTAAAAGTAAACCAAGCTCCCTGAGAGTGTCCATTTGTCTCACACCACAGCACACAGTATGAACAGAAACAAATTCTCCTCTGTATTTAACCCACCCATTCACCAAGTGAAACAGCAGGCAGCCAGGAAGACAGCACCCAGGGAGCAGTGTGTGGGGACGGTACCTTACTCAAGGGTACCTCAGTGGTGTCACTTGCAGTCCTGGGATTCAAACCCATGACCTTCCGGTGGCAACGCCGTAACCACCAGGCCACCAGCTGACCGTCATTTTAACAGCTTGGTCAGTCAAAACAGAGCTGAAGGTGCAGCACAGCATGCAAACTACGAGCTCTGAGCAGTCACAGACCCTCACTGACAGCCGGCAGGCAGCTTGCCGTGTCAGATCTCTGAGAGCAAAATATGCATAAGATCTGTGCTCTCACTGGCTGCACTGTGTTGTACTTCACTCAAAAAGATGGGCAGAGCTGAAAAACTCCTCACAACTTTCACATGAGGAGGTGGGCATAATGTAAACCATGATTTTTGTGACTTCACAAAAATGATATTTTCAAAAATGGTTATTTTTGTATATGCTTAGGATCTAACAGTGTTTATACAATACATCAAGATCCTAACAGCGCTTATATCCTACATCAAGATCCAAACAGTGCCTATATCCTACATCAAGATCCAAACAGTGTTTATATCCCACATCAAGATCCAAACAGTGTCTATATCCTACATCAATATCCAAACAGTGCCTATATCCTACATCAAGATCCAAACAGTGTCTATATTCTACATCAAGATCCAAAGTGTATACATCCAACATCAAGATCCAGTGTCTATATCCCACATCAAGACCCAAACAGTGTTTATATCCTACATCAAGATCAAGTGTATACAACCTACATAAAAATCCAGTGTTTGTATCCTACCTTTTCTAAAAGTGTTCCCAAGCTATATTTCAGTTTCTTTGTTTAAAAAAGAGGAAAAAGCGAAAATACAGATTTACGTAATAAGAGCCATTTAATATGAAATAGAAACGTATGAGAAAAAATGTGTAGTCAGAAACAGCAAGGGAAATGCTACAACTTTTCATGGAAATGCCTTCAGATGTCTTTAAATGTACATATGTAGATGAAGTGTGGCTTTGTTGTTATGGGATCTGTTGTTAAAAGCTCCCAGAGACCAAGTTGGAAGAGCAACAACAAGAAGTTGGCGTCAAAAACAAGCTCACACACGCAGGGAAGACAACACTGGTGTGAAAAAGTGACAAACAGAGCCTTGACGGACACGAAGAAGCAGGTTTGAGCTTGAAAGACAGAGAAATGAATAAAAGAGACCGTAAAAATGACAAAATGGAGACTGAGCTAGGCTAGGCTGAGCTGAGGACACTGGACCGGCTTCCAAGCTCCACAACAACAAAACTACTCACCAGCTGGTTCCCGCTTTACCCAAGCTTTTTATCTCAGCTGCACGGAACATTAACCCCACCCTAGAACACGCTTAATATCTTATGGGGAAAGAAAAAATCCTTTAAAAAACAAACGGACGGTCTGGAACAAGGAGGCCACCATAGTGCATCACAGTACACCAGAAGAAACCAGCTGTACAAGTTAAAAGTCCTTCTTCTTTTTTCAGCCAGCCGTGGGGTGTGGCAATTTTTTTTCACAAAATAAAAGTTCGCTTGGGACGCAAAACTGCAAAAGGGGCTTTAAAGTTAAATTATACTTGTAATATTTTAAAATACACGATATAGACAAAAGTATTGGGACATACCTGTTTTTCAGGGTTTGAGCTAGGCCCCTTACTTCCAGTGAAGAACAATCTTAATGCTTCAGCAGATCAAGACATTTTGGACAACACCATGCTTCCAACTTTGTGGACACAGTTCGGGGAAGAACCTTTTCTAGTCCAGCATGACTGTATCCCAGTGCACAAATGAGTTCAGTGCGGAAGATCTTGACTGGCTCACACAGAGCCCTTTCATGTAATACTAAAATAAAGGTTGAGTTAAAAAAAAAGTCCACCCATGGCCACTAAGGGGCCTACTTGTAATTCAAATGAACTTCGCTCCCGCTGTGTGTGTGTGTGTGTGTGTGTGTGTGTGTGTGAACATTAATGTGAAAGATTAGCATATTTCTTTTTACGGCCTATGGAGGTATATCTGATACTTTATTCCCGAGCACCATGACAGTCTTGGATGAGTATTGGATGTGTGTGTGTGTGTGTGTGTGTGTGTGTGTGACAGACAGACAGACAGAGATGAGTGTCTGATTACAGTGTGTATGTGTGTGTGTATGTGAGTGCAGATTTCTCTGGAGTGTGAATCAAATGCTTGAGTTCTGTCAGAGGAGTTACACTCACATGCAGACCATCTCAGGTTACTGCACACACACACACACACACACACACATTACTGCCCTTGAGGCAGGTAAATATAGTAAGTATTTCTCCCTCACACTCTGTTCTTTAAGAGGGGAGAACACACAGCTCAGACAGACAGACAGTACTGCTTGAAGGAGACACAACAAAACAATCTCTCTCCACATTTCTTTCTATCTTTTCTTTCTAGTTGATCTCTCTCTCTCTTTCTCTCCAATAGCTGTCTTCTTTTTTTCTTTCTTTCTTTCTCTCTTGGGCTGAGAGGATCTGGCAACCTGTCTGGGACCGTCTTATCACAAAACAACAAACACCTAAAGTGTGGAGCTGTTGTTTATGGAGAAGGAAAGCGAGAGCGAGCGAGAGGGGCGGCTTGTGACAGTTCTTGACTTTCAGAATGATCCAGATGCCATTGACTCCAGCTGGTCCTGGGTAAAGTTCTGTTTGCCTGCCACCTGTGCCCTGTTCGCCCGGCACCGCTGCCCTGAGTGTTCTGGCTGTGTTGCATGAAGCTACAGTGACACCAGCTTGTGCTGCTGGATTTTAAAGTGAAGTCCGAAGTCACGTTTACACAGTTTTTAATTTTTTATTAATTGTTTATTCTTAAAACATATCTGCTTTCTTTGTTCATATGTTGTTTTGCCTTTCTGGCCCTTGGCCCACCACTAACATTGCACTTTGGCCTGTTAAAAGTGTTGGCACCCCTCCTCTATACTGTAAATAGTAAAAATATATTAACACACTACATTCATACACTAAAAACATAATATCCTGGTAAGTAAAGGCATCCTAAACCCAGTCAATATATGTAATATTTCTTATTGTGAGACCATGTGATCCTAACCCCAACCTACTTCCAGATAATTATTTTATCTTTAAGTCATTTAATCTAATAAAATTGTCTTGGCAGATAATGTTTGTTTATAAAAGCCTATGCTATATTACCTACTAACAATGTAATATTACAGGAGATTTAAAGTGCTCTTATATCATTAAAAATAGCCTTATTTCACTGGTTCAGACATTTGTTTACAATAAACAGGCAGCTAAGGGGTGCTCAAATGTAAATAGAATTCATAATGTAACTTTGCAGTGGACTATGTATTCTCAAGTGAACAAATATTACTTTTAAACAGTCTAGAAAAAGAATAGTATAACACAAATAAAACCATTTATTTCTTAGCAACCCCCAGTGAAGCTCAACATGTCTCTGAGTGTTCATATGGATGCTGATGATGGTGAAATAGTGGCAAATCTGAACTAAATCACTTTTCTTTGGGGACTATTTTACCTCAGAACGCCCTGCATGTATCCTTCCACCATGAATGGGTTTAGTTCTAGGATCAAAAGCTTCTCAAAGCTCTGGAATATCGATGTCTCAGACATCATTCCATTTAATGGAGGGCGCTTTTAAAGGGCAGACATCTGGTTCCATTCACCACCACTGTTAATGGTTCTGACTCAGAGGGATTCTCCAGACTGGAGTGTTTCACACCAAACCCACTCTGTTTGACTCACTCTTAACTGCTTAATTACACTGAAAATGTGGTGAAACTCTTATCTAGCCTGGTCTGTGTGTGCTGACATTGTGTATGTGTGTGTATGAGTGTGTGTGTATATTCCAGTGTGCTGTAAAACTTGGTCAGCTGACTCCGAGCCTGTAATCACACCAGCCCTCATATGATTCTCATGCCAACAGACCGGCCAGTTACACTAAAATGCCCATTCAGCACCAGCACAGAATTCCACAACAGCAATGACTCAGCACTCCACACACACACAGACTCTCACACACACTTCATTCAGAGTTTATGGTCTCTTTTACTCATCTATTAGTCGATTGATATCCATAAAAAGACTGGGATGATTGTGTTTGAGACTAATATGTGTAAAGATCCACTGTGACTCCTGCTAGATAACTGAGAGTAATCAAGACATAGACACAATCAGGAATGTGTAGAGGGAACCCATACTCCAGTCAAAATATTGTTAAGTGATATAATGACTGCGGCAGAAGGTAAAAACACTCGTACAGTTCTGAGTAGCTCAAAGAACCTCAGTGCATCCAGGATTGAAGTGTGTAAGGCTCTTTTCTGGATCTTTTCTGCTTCTTTTCTGGACCCATTTGGCCTAAAATAAAATTATAATAAAAAACAAAGAGTTGTGACCACTAACAGAGCAGAACAGATGCTGTACCACCACAGTATAATGGACAAACCTGAAAAGGGACTATTGATCACTGGATTGTAATTGAGTACAAGGCAGATGCTTGTCCTAATAAACTGAGTAGAAGTCCATATATATTAATCTGAATATGAATTTAATAATAGAGAAATTCACCACAGTGTTATAGGCTTGCATGTGGCCCTTTTTCTTTCATGAATGCAAAGTCATTCAGTTTATGTGATATTATATGGAATTCACAGCATAGAAACACAATTAATGTTCACTGAGGTGCCAGTTTATCCTGTACCTACACACACTGGCCATTTTAACAGAAACACCTTTGATGAAATTGGCAGATAAAATATGCAGCAGCGCACGGGCTAAGGTCTGTAACTCTAAACCTACAAGTACACCTATAAGGTATGTGGTGTAAAAAGAGCCCGGTCTCACAGCTTTTCATGCAGGCATCACAATATACACTTTAACCAAAATACATGCTCCAATCACGCTTTAATCACGCCTTCTTTTCATGCTAGGACAACGCTTCACTACCCTATTTATTTTAATGCACACTGCGGAACATCGCCAGTATCAGCTGTAACTGTTGTGTAAAAATAGTAGATGGGCCTAAGAAACTAGCAGCTCTGAGTGTATCGATATCTCTATATCTAGGTCACTAGGTGCAAGTGTGCTTAATATGTGTATTTAGCAATAGCCACTGAACCAGACAATAAACATCAAATGCAAACAAAATGAAGCTCTGAAAAGTACTGGTGACTAGAGAAATTTAAAGTGCCCATTTTGCAAAACACAATCTTTTGAGTGTTTGATGTAGTATGTAAATAGTGTTAAAATTTCTGTACGGTCCACATGTAGAAACTAAATTCAGCTCATTTTGAAAAAAAAATTGTGATGTCACAATAACCAACACCTTTAAACATAATCAGCTATCTATCCTATAGCAGTTAAGCCCCTCCCATTCACACTGAAGTTATAAGGAGCCTGGACTGCTTTTTGGATTAGTCACACCAGAGGGCAACCAATCAGAACAGAGGATCTTTACATCTTTAAGGCTTAGAAACAAAAATGGTATTTAATTCTAGAAAAATGATTTTAGTCCTATAGATTTTGCAAAGACTGTGTTAGGAGTGAGTGGCATTTCAGCACCACCTGCTAATCACATCAACCACAGATGCTGGAGCTCCGCCCACTTTAACCCCTATATATAGGCTACTATAGTCCAGTTTCCAGTTACAGCACTGTTCTTCTGATGGTTATCAAATTGTTGGCATATGATCCCATGAGTTCAAGGGGTGCGTAGGTCATTACACAGCAGCATTGACCGACAGGCTTGGTTTACTGTAAGTAAGCCTCCTTGGCCCTTTTACCTATTTGGCCGGTTTGGTGCAGAGTTTCAGCAGCCAGGAACACCTCATGATTTCACCTGCAGCTCCCTGATTTGACAAGAATTGGGTTGTTTGAGTCCACACCCACATCCGGCTTCTGAAAGTCCTGACCTGAGGTCAAGAGGAAGAAAAGGAGAAAGACAGCCAAGAGGGGTGGAGGGTGACTGGTGGGGGGAGGGGGCTTTGCTTCAGAGGCAGGTTCACTCTGCATCATTTAAAGAGTTTGTTGTCTACACCCACCCCCCTACACACACACACACACACTCCCCCAGACAAAAATGTCAAAAATGTCGTGTTAAACAGCAGCTCCTTCATGTGTCATTGCTATTTCGACATAGTTTGTGTGAGGCAACAATAACACAGCATATGTCTGACACATAGTTTGAGATACAAGTGTGATAACACGCAAGTCTTAGTACAAAATGCATTCTTAAGCCAACCCACACATTCATTAACAGTTGTAATGTGAAAATAAAGTCATTCAGGGTTTGGTGTAATACGGTCTGTTCTTACTTACTGAGTGCGTTTTGTTCACAGTGGTGGTGAATGGAACCAGACGCCTGAAGAGCTTAATTCCTCTGAAAGCTCCCTGGGTGTCTGAGCTGTTGTTGAATCAGACTTTTATGAGAAGCCTTTGGTTTAAAACCTATTTTTTATGTTATGGCGGAATAGGCCATGCAGGGCTTGGTTAGGCAAAACTGCCCTAAAGTTATTTATTTTGTTCAGATTTGACACTCTTTGGCCATCATCAACATTACACATAAAACTCACACATTTGTGTTGCAGACATGGTGACACCTGGTTCCATTCACCACCACTGTAAAGAAACTTCTGAGTCACTTAGTTTCTCTATAATGACCCAATTCAAGTCAAGGCAAGTCAAGCTGGTTTATTTTCACTTCAACTAGATACACAGTGCAAAGTGAAACAAAATAATGTTCCTCAAACACCATGGCACAACCATTTCATCCAAAACCCACTCTGAAGGCTAACTGCTGAATTATGATGCAGTTTTTTAAATGAAAAAAATCTTTTTAATTTGAATTTGAATGCCTCTGTTTTGATTGTGTAGACCATCAGCCGGGACTTTGTTAGTGTTTGCTTCTTCAGATTTGCACTGGAGCTACGAGGCCCTCCGTGTGTGTAACTGGAGGAGGGTTTCTGTGGTCATATAACGTCCTAATTAAACTTGCAGGCATGTCCCGCACTGCCTGTGTCTGCAGAAGAAATTCCTTATGTGTGTGCGCGAGTGTGAGTGTGTCTGTGAGTTTCTTTTAATAGAAACTGCTGATCAGTCCAGAAATAAAGAAAAAAGGCCCCGTCTACAGAGGCAGAGCAGTTTAGTCTTTCAGGTTTGAAAAAGCTTGCCTTGTTAGAGCCATAAATAACGCTGCATTTTACATTCAGGCGAGAGGACACACGTGTTTCTCTATTTCACTGTGACTGTTTATCTATGCTCATCTCATTTTAAGTTTTCTCATGGTTACTTTGAATTTATGTAAGAAAAACACCCATATGTTTAGTGTACATAAAGCACTGGGAATATTTATCTTAAAAACTCATTGTGTGGCCTTTGCCTTTATTCCCGAGCTAGCAATGTCACTAACACTAATATTTACACGTGCTCCATGTGTTTTCCTCTAAATAAACCCGATCACGTTTTCTTGGGTTACATTACTGAAAACACCCTGCTGGTGAAATTCCCTCTTAATAAAATGAATCTGTGGCCATGACTTAGTAAGACATGAGCATGAGATAACAAACTGTGAGCATGCTTTACTAAGATGGATGATCAAGGTAATTAAAAAGTAGAGGGTTCCTCACATGGGGCAGTTGTAGGTGCGATTTCTTAATGAGACCCTGTGTCACTATTTTTTGTGAAGCCATCACGACATAAAATCTCTATTCAAACATGCTGCGATCACGCTTTGGGCCTTTTTTGGTGCTAGGAGAAGGCTTCACTATCCTGTATTTTAATGCGCTGTGTGTAGCACCGCCAGTATCAGTAGTAACAGGTCAATGAGGGACAGTAGGAGAGAAATTTGCGCACATCAGCTTAAAAGAGGGTTAGGGTTAGGGGTAGGGTTGAGGTTAAGGTTAGAGTTAGGTTTACAGTTAGAGTTAGTGAACCCTAACCCTCTTTTAAGCCGATGTGCGCAAATGTCTCTCCTACTGTCCCTCAGTGAGCAGTTAGCGCTGATGCTTGCGGTGTTACGCACTGCGTAACAGTGTCTTATGGGAGTGATGGCCTTGGCTTAGGATCCTGTTCCCAAACCTTAGTAAGGAGCCACATGTTATTTTTTATAGTACCAGTAGAGCTCTGTAAACACCAACAATGAAAACATGCCCATTTATTAAAATGTTTTACTCAGCTGCTGTACACTGGTGTACATGTATACATTTACTGTTGTCTCTCCATATAAACCAAGTTTATATTCATCTATTAAAAACAGCTGAAAATCTCGATGTACGCAAACGTTTGACAGTGAGATCAGAGAGAGTTTGACAGTGAGATCTACTCACTTCTCTGGCAACTTTCTAGTACAGAACTGTTTGTCAGCTTGAACTTTTCCATCCGCTCAGTACTGTGTGTGAGTGTGTGTGTGTAACATACTAGAATTATGGTGACAATTGAATGCAACTCAAACCAGTTCCTCGGGTTACAGAAAATTCTGAAGAACAACAATCTCCTGTGTTTGCAACACAGAAATTAACATTTTCCCAAAGAAAGCATTAAATGTGACAGGATATAAGTATGTGCCAAGTGTTGTGACGATATGTCGTTAAGAAAGATCATTGGGATTGTGCTAGACAAAAGATTTCCAGTATTGAATCACTTGCTCGTCCACATTTTTGCTCTACTCACACTCATACATCATCTAGGGCAAGTAATCTAGAGCAGTGGTCAAATTGGTCCTAATTTTGTTCACAAATTTGCCCCACCTCTATGGGTTGGAAGTAAAAATGTAGACCATGTTGCAGGCCCTGAGGACTGCTTTGGAAACCAATATGGAACCAAGCTGTACATTGCATTGGTTCGTGGGTTGGTCAAGAAATTAGCGTCCAGTTAGTGTTCTTAAATTTCCAGTGACCAGTGAATAGGGGGCTATTGTTGTTCCCTACAATATTGTTTTATGTAGTGCTCCAGTGTCGGGAATAGAGGTTAGCTGTCGTCTATAATAGTGTTCTATATAGTCCTGTAATGTCTAAACTAGTGATAAGGGAACCATTCTTGATCCTTCAGTAGTGTTCTATATAGTGCTGTAATGTAGACACTAGTGGTAAGAGAGCAATTCCTGTCTCCTATATAATGTGTTCTATATAGTCCTGTAATGTAAGAAATAGTGATCACGGGGCTTTTTCTGCTCCAATGTAGGGGATAGTGACTAGGGTGGCATTTCTATTAGCTATAATAATGTTCTAAATAATGCTCCAATGTAGGGGATAGTGACTGGTTGACCATTCCTGTACCCTATAATAGTGTTCTATATACTGTCCCACCATAGAGGATTGGGATGAGAAGACCCTGTTCTCTATAACAGTGATCTAAATAGCCATTTTATGCTGGGGAATAGTGATATGGGGACATTCCTATATTCCATATAATAGTGTTCTATATAGTGCTCCAATACAGGAAATAATGATTAGGGACAATTTCTGTTTCCGATAACAGTGTTCTATATAGTGCTCCAAAGTAGGGAATAGTGATCTGGCCGTTCCTGTTCCCCACTCTGTACCAGCAGGGGAATTTGGAGTTCCTGGTTGTGAAGCCCTGTTCTCATTCAGAAAGACCAAGGAGAAGTGAGACTGCAGCGTTAGGACACGTGCACTGCATAAACATGATCAGATGCTTTGTTCCACACAAGATGCCCACTGAGGTGACCCAGATATTAGGAGAAAGAATGTATGGGACACTGTGGTGAGCCTGTTTTCACTGTATAGCAGACAGTCTGCTCTGAAAGGAGCTGGTGCTTGGAGAACGGTGGCGGGTTCTGGCAGCTAGGCCAATCCTGAGTGATTATACTGGCCTCAGTCAGTGTCTGGGGCGCAAGAGGGGCGGCACGTGAGTGTGTTGTAACGTGGCCCGGCATGCAGAGCCCAGAACCCACAACGATCTGACTTCTGTTTTCCGGCTCTCAGAACTACCTAATTTCTCTCCCTTTCTGTCTGTCTGTCTCTAGTATGGCTAGGCAACGCTCATATATTTGCCTTTCGCACAGCTGGCACTTTTCCCAGGCAAGATTTCTTTTTTGTTCCTCAATCTCTCCCGTGCGCACACACACACACACACACACACACACACAGTTACTTACCCCTCTGAAAGCCCTTGAGAGAGTTTTACCCTGTATACTGTACTGTACACAGACTGTTGGACCATTCCTGTCTCATTGTCCACTTCATGGGACATTCTTACTCTAACATGACAAACATAACCATCAAAACATCTGTTGTAAACATCCCTACTTGCATCCTAGTCACTGCTAGCAGGTTGAATATCTTACTGTGTAAACATAATCATCTTTACAGTGAAGAGAATGGACTCAAATGACATACATGAGGAGGACAACAAGCTAAAAACCAAAAATAGTTCTCTACCTTGTGTTGAATAAACAGCTGTTTAGGTAAAAGTCACACTAGCTTGGTTGTATTTATTCCTCTAGATTAATGGCAATGCAAGCAGAATTGGGTGACACCACAGGGACTGGTTATACAGGGATCTTATAAGATCAGCTCGCCCTCTTGGAGCATCATCCACAGCCCGACTTGGCCCACCTCTTCTCAAAGGTCGAAGACACATCAAGACTTTTCTCAGTTTTGGCACCAAAGTAGTGTAACAAACTTATCACCATCAGAACTGCTGAGACCCTCACTGTCATCAGAAAGAGACTGAAAACCCACTTCTTCACTCATCACTTAGGAGAACAACAAATATGTTGATGTCATTTACTAACTTAACTAACACAAACTTAAATAACCTAAAAAACTGTCTTCTGTGTGTGTGATCTGTGGGCTGTGGTGGAGTAACTCCACCTCTGATAGAACTGTAGTCAACCAGCTCTTAATATTAAGAGTGTGATGTTTTCTTGTGGACTATAAAGCACCCATGTACAGCGCTCCGGATAAGAGTGCCTGCCAAATGCTGTAAATGTAAATGTGAATGTAAATATAGAATGACGATAAACAAAAATATGAAAAATATGTAAAATCATTAATGTGTGGACAGATGAGGCTGAAGGATACTAGAGAATATTGAGTAACATGACAAAACAACATGGCAGGCCACAAAACTGCTTTAAACTAGGTTTGGTGAGAAATTGCACCAAGAAAAAAAATTGCCTGAGTACTAGAAGTATCCAGGTATCTATTTATTAACAGTTCTTTTCAGTTGAAACTGAAGTTTAAATGAAGGACCCCCAGCACAGGGACCCGATCATAGTCAGGCCAAATCTAGATTAACCCCAACAAAGGTTTTACAGCTATTAGCCAACTGAGTCATATGCAAGCAATCTGTCTGAGGTCATTCTTATGACTTCAACTCTGACTTTACTTCACCATGCTGTAAGTTCTCTAAAATCTCTGGCTATGTTTGGCCTAACTTATTGTGGCTAGAAAACCTAAACCCTTGTTGTGGAAAGAGCCTAAGGAACCAAAACCAGAGCGAGTAAGACTTTTAAATGTTGAGTCACCATTAGCGTTAAAATCTAGATTAAGACTAGGGTTAATAAACGTCGCAAAAACTCTGAACACTTGGCTACTGTATAGGCAGTTATATGGATTGGACAAAGGTATGGGACACTTAATTCCTGTGAAGGGCGATCTTAATGCTTCAGCAGATCCAAGACATTCTGGAATGAAATGCAACGCTGATTGCAAGTCATCACCTCATAAATGCTCTACAGAATTAATGAGCACATCGTTCCCCAGAAACTCCAGAATCGTGTGGAAAGCCTTTCAAGAAGAGTGGAAAGGAGACCAACTCCATATTAAAGTCTATGTTTTTGAATGCAGTGTCATTAAAGGCCCTGCTGGTGTAGTAGTCAAGCGTCCCAATACTTTTGTCCATATGTTGACGCTTCCAACACTTTCACTCCACCACTTTCTTTCCGTACCTGTATTTCAGACAAATCGCTCGGCAGACTGCTAGGATGATGACCTACTAGCCAATCGCAGCACAGGACATGCGACGGGACTAGCCAATCATAGCGCGAGAAGGTCTGAATACGGGTGGACTGAAAAGTAAACCACTCACAGCAGCAGCCCATGCACGTCAGAAAATGGGGCTCTGCTATTGGTCGGTTCGGTCACCTCATCAGCGGTTTTACAGGACCCATTTCCTACATTCTTCTTATTTATATATTTACTTTTATTTTTAGCATTTTACCGTCCCTCACAGTGTCTCACTTATAAGGTTTGTGGGAGTTTTGGTACTTAAACGAGTCATTTCCAACTTCTGACTACCCTCTATATAGTTAAAACAAATTCTACTGTGCCTTTAAGAGTAATATGCAAATGACCTCAGTTGTGATTGGCCTGTATTGAAAGGCTGGAATTGTTATGTATAAATTCATGTGACACCAAGAAAATAATAATAATAATAATAATAATAATAATAATAATAATACACGAATTACCACTGTTTATAGTCTACATCAACACTTTTATTACAGTTACACTCACAGTTATGGCATTTGGCAGACGCCCTTTTCCCGAGCGACGTACATCAGTGCTTAAAGCAATCAACATCTGTTCTTCATACCTGCAGATTTTTCCTTTTTAAAAGGTGGAAAAGCATAAAGACCCTTTGAACGGTTCTATATCTCAGTTGATTGGTTTGAAAACGTCACATATTTGAGTTATAAACATTAAAAACATATTCTAATCCAAAATACAGTAACATGAATACATAAAATATATTTAACATGACTGTGACGTGTCAAAGGAGGCAAATTTGCATACTGACATCTGATTGGCTGACGGCGGGGGTTTCTTTTGATATAACGTCACCGGCTCGCGAGAGAGTGGATGTAACCTGGCAACAGCCGTAACGGCTGACAGCCCTGGATTCTTATAGATGTGTATTTTTATACATACTTTAACAAAAATATATCCTCAAATATGGGTGTCTGAAGGACATAAGAGAGTGGAGAGTGGATTTCACCGCCTGGTTGATGTCAGGACGCTTACGTGGAAGCCTGCCGGAGAGGTAAGCGGTTCTAAATGAAAAAATTGTGGATCTTTCCTTGGCTTGGTGTGGAGTTAACGCTAGCTCTGGGATGTAAACAGAGGGTCTGACAGGACGGGAAAAGTGCACGAAACACAGACTCCTCATCGTCCTTTGGCCATTTCCCTTTCAAAAACGAAAGTGTCATTCATATACGCAGGCGAAACCTGGAGTCTGTAGTCGTTTATGACCGTTTTATTTACGTATGGAGACGAGAATCACCTGTGTTGATACAAACCTCGGTACTGATGAGTCATCAGCTCATCATTAGATCCGAACAGGGCCTGTCAATCATTCAGTCCTCCAGAGGACAGAGCAGAAAAGTTTGGACGTGTGTGTGCGTATCTGTGAGTGTGTGTCTGTGTGTATGTGTCCGTGTGAGTGTCTGTGTGTGTCTGTAAGTGTGTGTTTGTGTGAGGTCAAGAAGGTTGCCTGACCTCCAGAATGTTTTCCTGAATTGCTGCTGACCCCTGTTTTCTTATCTTCAATGCACGTTCTGCCTGCCTGGGCAGATGCTGAACATTGTCTGTACTTAAGGGGGAATTTCACCACTTCCCAAAATCTGTGTGTAATTCTGAGAAAACAAAGCCATTCAGAGAAGGTTTGGTGTAAAATGGTTTGTTGTAGAGAAATTAGTCTTTTTTAATGTGATTGTGAATGGAACCTAGGATCGTGGTGTGTACAACAAGAATATAGCTGTTTTATTTACAACCCAAACCCACCTGTACACCTACATGTGTCTTCTGAGTGTTTATAAGGAATGTTGAAGATGGTAAAAAAAATTGGAAAATCTGAAAGTTTGTTTGAGGACTATTTTACCGTACGCCTACATGCACCTCCCCACCATAAGTGGATAAAAAGCACAATTAAGGCCAAAAGCTGGTTTCTCAGAACAATAATGAATCAGTGTCTCAGGCATTAGACAGTGTATTTATGACTATTTAATTTAATAACTTTAAATTCTGCAGATGTTTGGCTCCTATCGCCACCCTTGTTAACAATTCTGTCTTGGTAAGTTTCTCTAGAACAGAACTTTTCTTTCCAAACCCGCTCTGAATGGCTCTTTTTACATCCCAGCCATTTAATTATGCAGAAATTACCCTTTAAATTATTCCTCTTTAGGGGGTATGGAGTGACTGCATGTTTTAAAGGACAAATACATGGAAGCATATCTTTATGACCTTCCTTTAAATTAAAAGGTTTATATGTTAGTAGTATGTAATGATATTTATGTTTAAAAGATACACCATTTAATTTCAAGCCCATACATGAAAATTATGCTGCAAATTTACACATTTATATAGATCCAGCACTGAAGTTGAATGTTGCAGCCTGGCCTGCTTTTTGAGGGAGGTGCAATAAAAGACAGCAAATCAGAACAGAGGTAATTTACATACTAGCCATGAAGGCACAGCAAGAAAATCCGCCTACCAATGAGGCTGGAAAATGGTCATGTCAAAAAGATGACTGTTTTGTTAAAATAAAACCACCTAAACATTGCAAGTGGGCCTCAGAGGAAGAAATGTTTGGTATCTGCCCTTTAATGACTTTACTCACCCCAGACCTTTGGGTCCTTGCTGATTTTCTTGATATTTTCTTGATATTTTTCTTTATATTTCGCATTGAATCACTTTGTTAGTTCAGAAATGTTATTTTATTCCTGAAAATTCAAGAAATGTGAACAAATGTTTCCCTGGGACAGGTTGCAAAGTGTCTAAAGATACAAGGAGCCTGGAGAACGGTTCCTCAAGACCACATTAAAAACTGAAGAAAGTTTGGATATTTCGAGGCAAAATACGAAGATATGAGGGGCAGCCCAAGACTTTGCACAGTACTGTAGATCTCACGCCACATCCCTTTCAACGTATTGCCTTCCTGTTCAGACAAAGGCAGTGCAGACTGACAGTTAGCTTGTGGGTTTCCTCAATAAGAAACTCTGATAAAGCTGTGTCTCTGTGCCTCTTTCAGTGATGATAACATCAGTACTCACTGTAGCACAGTTAGCACAAGCGGCTTACGTTCTCAGCGTCCCCTCTTACCACAAATACTTTTCTACTGTTGTGAAGGGTTGTGAGTGGCATAGATACCCGTTGCTTGAAATAGGATAAATACACTGAAAAGCAGCAGCAACCGACCCCAGTCTCTGCCCTCTGCTTTGGCACCATGCTGCTTTAGGGCTGATCAGAGGCCAGTTTTGTCACTTCTGTTTATTTGGTTGGCTGATCCTGTATCAGCATGTGTCATATATATAAATTAGGGCATTAACACAAAAGTCGACTTTTTTTTCCTCTCTCTGTGCGCGCTTGTACACGCAATGCAGTTTCTGCCTCTGATTGGCTGACGCTGACACGCGTTCCGTGACTTAACCAATTATTGTAGTCCCTTCATAAAAGGGGCAG
>JBBPCY010000076.1:22762-45402 GCA_037974405.1 Brachyalestes nurse
AGACAGACAGACAGACAGACAGACAGACAGACAGACAGACAGACAGACAGATAGACAGATAGATAGATAGATAGATAGACAGATAGACAGATAGATAGATAGATAGATAGATATTATATATTTCATATAACAATGTTATATAAAATAACAATGTTCATACAGTGAAGTAATTGCAGTAAAATGTAGAGTGCAGTTCAGTATTTTTCTTTCTGTTTTGGAGTAAAAACTTTTGCACAACTGTATTTATTTAATCTAAACACCGATTACTCTCCAGAATATTGTTTGAACATTTTATTATTATGCCTTTATTTAATAAACACAGAAACATAACAATAGAAAACCAAAGAATAGGCCAATAGCAAATGTGAAATTTACAATGATACTCAAATTTGCAATGATTACTTATTGATTTTGGGAAAGTTTAGTACTGGCTAAAGCTTTTTGTGGCCTGGATTTCCTTAGTTTAACTGTTGTTCTTTGAGCATTTGCTGCTTTAATAATAGTGATAAGAGTGGAAATGAAAAGACCGCTGAAGCAACTACCCATAGTCTACCTTTATAAATGCCTATTGAATCAGCAGCTTGATCTGTTCTTTTCTATAGTATGGGGGAACACATTCAGATGATTGTCGGTGATAATTTAGTATATGCTGCGGATGCAGCAGTTAGAGACTGGGCTGAAAAACACCAGGAGTGCTCCTTTAATCGGAACACAATAGGCTTATTATTTGGTTGGGAATAGAAGGCAGATTTAATTGACTTCAGTGAGTTTTTATGGTACAATTTAGCCTGCTATAATGCAGGACAGCTTTTTTACTGCGTGCTGAAGCTCTTCCCCAGCATGCTGCCCACATAACGTCAACACTGACTGCTTTTTTTTGCCCCCTCTAAACAGAAATTGACAAGGAGAGTTGTGGGGATCCTGGCATTCCTCTCTACGGCTTCCGCGAGGGCGGAGGTTTCTCCAATGGGGACGTTCTACGCTTCGAGTGCCAGTTTGGCTTTGAGCTCATCGGAGAGAGAATGATTTCCTGTCAGAACAACAACCAATGGTCGGCTAACATCCCTATCTGTATATGTGAGTGCTAGCTAGCTTTTAAAGCACTTGACGGGCGTCAAGGGCGGCAAATTGCATTGTGGCACTGAAGAGCTTGGCAATATGAACAAATAGAAACATTTTTAGAGAAGGGCGCAGTCCGATTCATTACCCCTAGTGCTTGATGGGCTGGTGCGCTGAGCTTTGGTAGGTAAGTGGTGATGACTCACGAGTGTCACGTGATAGGTTTCCCACTGTACAGGCCATGCCGAGCGAGCTGGCTAATTGAAAGCTTGTTTTTTTCTATGGGTAAACAAGACAGTTACTGCACTGCTAAATCTGGCTGTCAGACTCCAGGGTATTGCAGGAGACTAGTGGGAGATGAAGGAGAGAGTCCTTTGGGAGTCGCGTTATAGCAGGAAGCAGTAGGACTCGACCCAGCAGCACTCAGCACTTTTTTGGCGGAGCAGTTTTCCCCTCCTTAACACACGGTTATAAATAACAGTGTTTTGACTAAATGAGAAATGACAGTGCTATGCAATATGTATCGCTCCCCCCTCTGAACAGGATCGTGTTTAGAGCGAGAGAAGACGTAGCACATTGTGCGTCAGTTTGATAGCTCATTAGGAATGTTCTTGCCGGCATGGGGTTTTGACCCTGCTGTAGTATTTAACAGTAAAATTCAAGACTAACTGTGCCTCTTGTTTCTGCTTATTTATTTCTTCTTCCGCATTTTCACACAAAAAATTGCTTACTTTTATCTCCATGCCTTCCTTACTTTTGCCTAAACCTCTGACTTTTCTTTGACACGAGCTTCTTTAGGTGTACTTAGCTGGCAGTAACTTGGTTGAACTGTGGACGTTGATTTAAGTGTAGCTTTACAGGTTGAAGAACAGATGTGGATTACTTGAGCACTGTTGTATGTAGCTCTGGATAAGAGTGTCAGCTAAATGCCGTAAATGTAAAATGTACATACAGCAGCATGGTGGCTAGTGTTATGGATTCCCAGTGGGTGGCTAAAGGTTCTTTCAGTGGGATGCTTGCATTCTCTTCCTGACCATATCGGTTTCTTCCAAGGGTTCCTTCCACTGTCCAAAGTCAGTGAATCAGGTGAATTGCAGATGCTAAACTGCCCCTAAATACTATTGTACGTGTGATGCACTGGCAGCCTGTCCAGGGTGTTTCTCTGCCTTTTGCTGTATGAGTGCTGGGATAGCCTCCAGCACTCCTTTCCCAGCATTTTTATATGTATTACTAAAAGAGAGGAACCAGGCTCCTTCAAAAAAGGTAGGGTTATGTGACCATTTTTGTAGAATTGCAACATCCTAAGTAAATAATGTGCTGCTTGGAGTCAAGTCAAGTCAAGTGGGTTTATTGTCGGTTCAGCCAGATACACAGTACACAATGAAATTGAACAATATTCCTCCAGGACTATGTTGTGACACAAACAAAAACAGACCAACAAACAACTAAAACACCACAAGACTATACAAGTGCAGACAGGACAAAATACATAGAGTGCAAAGAGAGAGGGAACACGGAAAACACGAGCAACAAAGTAACAGTTGGGGGTTGAATGAATACAGTATTTTGACAGATACAGTATTCTAGCAGGAGAGCCGTTAAGTGTGCAATAATGCAGAATATCTTACAACCTGCAAAGGTCTGTGTTTAACCCACTGCAGTATGGGTTTAAGCCTCATGGGTGGTATTAAACCTAACGTGGGAAAGTGAACATATGCCACACTTAGCTTGCTGCTAAAATTACACTGCATTCATGTAATTGTGATGGTAAAGAAATGAAGGTCTAGGTCATGACCATGAGAAAGATGGTCTGTAATGATCTGATTGTCTTTTCTGTAATGGAATGGCATGCAGTTACCTTTTTGCTATCCTAATTAGGTATAACAGCAACATTACTCAGCCCCGCAAATTATTTGCTGTGACCAATTGCACTAATATCTATTCAACCACAAGTCTAACGTCACAGAGTTGCGAGTTTTTCACCTTCCTCTCTTTAGGACTTTGTGACCTACTATATCCTTCTCTCTCCTCCAGTCCCCTGTCTCTCCAACTTCACGGCCCCCGCCGGCACGGTCCTGTCCCCAGACTATCCGGAAGGTTACGGAAACAACCTGAACTGCGTGTGGTTGATCATTGCAGAGCCAGGCAGCCGCATCCACCTGGCCTTCAACGACTTTGACCTGGAGCCGCCCTACGACTTCTTGACAGTGCGGGATGGGGAACAGACGGATGCCACTGTCCTGGGACGCTTTACTGGAGCCGAGGTGCCCTCACACCTCACCAGCAACTCCAATGTCCTGCAGCTTGAGTTCCAGGCCGACCACTCCATGTCTGGCAGAGGCTTCAACATCTCCTATAGCAGTGAGTGGCAGATTGTAATCCATGGACAGCTCCAACAAAAATCCTCATTCTAAATCTTGACCCTCAATCTGTAGACCACAGGTATGGCAGGTATCTTGGTGTCTGGAGTATATACTCATACTTTCTGCAAAAAACAGGGCAAAAACTAAATGTGATGCAATTAGATAAAACTATTATAGGTTTGAAATACAATACTATGCAAAAGTTTTAGCCACCCCTCATTTCTTTATAATTTGGTTTGAATCACCTTGTTGGTTAAAAACATTATTTTATTTCTGTCAAACTGTTATCTTTGGCACATTGAGTAGATTACATTAATGAAATAGGAACTAAACTTTTTTGTGACAGGCTTTTTTTGCGAAGTGCCTAAAGATACAAGGAGCCTAGATAAAGGAATTCCAACCACTCAGCATTCAGCACCACCAGTATAATCATCTGCTCCTGTTTCTTCACTGGTTCAGGCCTTAAGATGTTTTTGTTGTACTTAAATGATGCATAGGTAAAGGTGTTATCAAAAGACAAATGTTCCTCTGAAACTGGTCAGTTTTATTAAAGATTATAGATAAAGACCATATCAATTCATTTTTTGAAAGCCCACTGGTTGAGAAGGAAATAGTGATTATAGGAACACAACCACAGTAATTGGGATTGGCTGAGAAGCCTTTTATAAGTGTCTGTCTCTCCTGATAATGACGCACCAACCTAATCTCCTTTAATAGCACCCCGCCTTACTTACCTGTTACCTAGCAACGACATGAGTCATTATAAAATACGAGCAAAAACTAAGTTTATTGGAAATAACAAGAATAGCAAAAAAATAGATTAAAGAGGGTTTTTTCTTTTATCTTAGCATTGAATAATAAAAATCATTAACTGTCTTATAATCGCATTAAGAGAAATCCGTGCCGTGCCACTGGTGTGCTGATCTAGAGCTTAGTCCTGAGTGCCTACAACCTCAGCACAATAGTGCCAATATCTCAAAATCTTACATCAGGTGCTGAATTAAGAACTGATTTATTCACTCTTTTCTCTTTGGAAAGACTTCGGCCCAGTTTCCCCAGAGCGCCAGTTATTAAATAGACTCCTAAGAAAGCTAATCTTGGTACTACAGGGCTTTTGGTAAAATGTGCCTTAAACTGAATTGGTATTCGTACCTGCCTGGCAAGAAAGGTCTAGATGTTAATCCACAAAGGGAATAAATTAATGGAAAACTGCAAACTGGTCCCCAGTAGCTTTGTTTTGACATGCTAAAGCGGTTAGCCGTATTTATTTGATGCAACCCATAAGCCATTTATCCATTGGCATTAAACAACTTAATCCTATTTAGACCAATCCATTTAGCGTGGCCGTTCCTCAAGCGTCCATATGAGCAACGTCTGAAGTTTTTTTCCCTGATGCTAAGCTAATCCGGTAATATATCCCGCAGCTTATCTTATTATGCATCCTTGCCTCTTCATGTACGTATTGATCAAAAACGATATCAACATGCCAAAGACTAACACACGTTTTTGTCACTTTTTTAGCTTTCTGAAGTTTCTTAGCGTTTTTCCTAATGCTAAACTAATCTGCTAATACACTATATGAACAAAAGTTTTAGGACGCCTCCTTATTACACTAATAGGGACTTTAATGACTATAGATTGAAAGACATAGACTTTAATGTGGAGATGGTCCCCCTTTGCAGCTATAACAGCTTCCACTATTCTTGGGAGGTTTTCCACAAGATTTTGGAGTTTCTGTGGGAATTTGAGCCCATTCATTCAAGGCCTGGCTCTCAATCTCCATTCCAGCTCATCCCAAAGGTTTGGATGGGGTTGAGGTCAGAGTTCTTTAGCCAAAGATTAAAACACATTGTTTGTCACTTGTTTAGCTTTCAGTCACTTGTTTAGCTTTCTGAAGTTTTTTTCCTAATGATAATTTAATCCGCTAATACAGCCCGCAGCTCATTATGCATCTTAATGTACATATTAATTAAAAATTACATCAATATACTTGTGACTAGCATGTTTTTTTGTTACTTGTTTAGCTTTCGGACATAATGAGTGCCCAGATCCTGGCGTTCCAATAAATGCAAAAAGATTTGGGAACAGCTTCCAGCTCGGGAGCTCCATATCCGTAGTGTGTGAGGAAGGCTTCATCAAGACCCAGGGCTCGGACACCATCATTTGTGAATTGGCAGAGGGGGGAGTGATGTGGAGTGGTTTGATCCCCAAGTGTGAAGGTACGTTTAAGAAGCACTTTGTCGTTCCAGTCGAACAAACCTGACACGTACATCAGGATATCGAGGGGGAGGGGGTAAAAAAATAACAGGGCTTTTCAGTACCTCTCTCCTAATTAGTCATCTTTAAGGAACTTGCAGGGAAAAGTGGTGTAATTCCTTTGCTCATTAGAAGACCTGTGTTGGCTGTAAATTGTCAGGCTGCTGGTAGACTGTGGCTGATGCTACAGTAATTGGCAAAGTAGGACTTGGAGCGGATGCCAAACTAGTGCCACCTGCAACAATGAGCCTTTTCTGAGATGAACTCCAGCTTCTGTCGTTCGTAATGAGAGGACAGGCTTAAAGTCATGTAGCCGTACACATGCGTGCACGCACTCACTCACTCACACACACACACACACACACACACACACACTCACGCGCACACAGTGTACCTTGTTGTCTTTGTTCCAAGCTACATGTGTCACTGTGGTTTTAATGCATTTTTAATGACAAAACCCCAAGCCATCCTGAACCACAGACTTCAAACTGCTCTCAGTCTCTCTCTCTCTCTCTCTCTCTCAGTCTTTCTCTTTCTCTCTCTCCCGTGTCCTCTTTCGCTTCTTCACTTTCTTCCTCACCTCTCTCTCTGTGTTTCTCTCTCTTTCTTTATTTCTCCTCAGTTCTGCCTCTCTGTTTCTTTCCCTTTCTCCTTCTCTCATTCTCTCTTTCACACTATCCATGCCTACTTTTCTCTCTCTCCCCATTCCACCCCAGTTGTCCTCTCTCTCCATCCTTCTCACTCTCTCTATTGTCCTCTCTCTGTCTCTCTCACTCTCTTTATCGTCCTCTCTGTCTCTGCTTCTCTTTCCCTCTTCATCTCTTCCACTGACCCCCTCTCTTTTCTCTCTTTCTCTCTCTTTGCCTCTCTGTCTCTCCTTTTCCCGAATGTCTCTATCCTCCTTTTCACTCTGTGCCTGTCTTTGCCCTCCGTTTCACTTTCTCTGTCTTTCTCTGTCTCCCTCCTCTTGTTCCGTCTCAGCTCCATGTGGGGGTCACTTCACGGCCCCTGTAGGTGTGATCCTGTCCCCTGGGTGGCCAGGCTACTATAAAGACTCTCTGAGCTGTGAGTGGGTGATCGAGGCCGAGCCTGGACGCTCAATCAAGATCAGCTTTGACAGGTAGGTGTGTCTGGGTCAGTCACACACCAGCCGTGTGTTCTGTGTAGAGGTGTTGGACAACCTGGCTGGTTATCAGCAATATTAAATAATGACAATATTAATATTGTTACAATAACAATAATATGATTATGTGATCCTAATATTCACTTAATTTATTTTTAGAATATTATATTGTATTCATTAACCATTTTTATTAGTTATAATTTCATATTATTTTAATTAACTTAATATAATAAAATTTGTATATTATGATCATGAAACAAATACACATCTATATATATATATATATTTGTGTATTAATCTTTTTATTATAATAATAATAAGAAGAGGATTAGTATTAGTATTATTATTAGCATTAATATTAACATAAATAAAACTATTTATCATTATATCAATGTGTAAAATGATTTGTTTCTACTTTATGTAAGTATTATTTAATAACCACCTTGTATTATAACAATGACATTTTTTTGTTCCTTTTTATATGTTGATTAATTGTAAATATCATTTGATAAGGTCCTTTATTAGAATCCTGCGTAAAATGAAAGAATGACAACGATGCAGAAATGATACAGGTTTGGAAATGTTGTTTTTGGAAATAACGAAGAGTTTTTTGGAAACACAGGAGAAGGGAAATGATTGGAAGGCGTCTGGGTTGGCGGGAGTGATTGCGACTAGGCCTCGCTCGCTCTGTAAATGCTCTGCTGTGGCCTGCGTGAGCGCAGGAGGGCATTAATCCATATCACGGCTACAGTCGGTTGGCTTTATTACATTAGCATAGCAATGCATCCTGTGGGTGTAGCCCTGGAATTGCATGAGATTTCTCGTTGTGATGTAAAGGACTTCGGGGAGCCGAGGTGACGGGCTAATAGGAAGCCTCTGATTGGGCAGGAGGGGCTTTTGTGAGATGTCTTTGACACCATGGCTTGGCAGCCACACACACTGATGTCATGGGTTTAGCTTTTTGCTGTTTGGGGGACGACAGGTGGGGTGTGTGTGTGCGTGTGTGTGTGTGTGTTTGTGTGTTTATCCAACACGTTGAAACAGAGGTGGTTCTCATGCCTAAACATTTTGAGCCCTTGCTCTACGTTTGACTCCTCATTAGGGATAGCGTTCAAGCTTCTGAGCAGCCATCCGTTAATGTGTGTGTGTTTGTGTGTGTGTGTGTGTGTGTGTGTGCACGTGTGTGTGTGTGTGTGTGTAGCACGGTGCAAAAGTCTGAGGAAATCCTTTAAAGCTGTTTTCTAATGGGCAGTAGGGTTCATATTTTAAAGCTAGTGTTAAAATATTAAAATTACAATAAATACAAATAGCATTCATGCAGTAAATAGTGGTTTTATCTGTTGCAAAGTGTTTGCATAACCATTTCCAGAGCTTCCAGATTTCTTCTCGTAGAAGCGGAGTACTATTCATAGCTCCATCAAATATCTGGTTTGGCTCAGTTACTTAGATACATTAGATTAAATGAGGTGCGTGGCTTTATATATCCACAATATATATAAATCCACACAATGACTGGAGGAATAGAGCAGAAATCTGGAACTAAACCTGTGTTCTTCAGCTATCAACTACTTCTAAGAAAAATCTAGACTTTTTTTGTTTTGCATTTATTCTATTGTTCACTTGTGTTATTGCTGGCAGAAAGAAACCTGCTGCTGATACATATAGCTTCAGACTATTCACATAGGTGCCTAATATATTTGCACAGTACTGTATGTGCATCAGTGTGTGCCTCTATGGTTCTGGCTGCATCTGTTTAGGAGATCCCACTGCTGACGATCCAATATGCTTAATGCAACACCAATACTAGACAAAGATGCCTAAACTGGCTTCTAGGAGACTTTTGCTGTGCATCCATTCTTTAGTTATAGATCTGTCCTGTAAAACAGTCCATTCTACAGTCTGATTAACTGAGCCAGAGTACAATACAATTAAACAGATACTTCACTAAAACACACTTTTCTGGACCACTGAATGAACTGAAGAATGAAGAAAGAACCTGTTTTTGTTTAAAATGAGGGATTGAAGGCTTGTTTACTTTACTAGGACTAAGCTGATCACCTACCACACAGCCACCCTTCATTCCTTCATACTTTGGTTTGAATCATCTTGGTACAAAAATACTATTTTATGCCTGTCAGACTGTCTTATCTTTGGCATATTGAGTAGATTAAATGAAATAAATGGGAACAAACACTTTACAGTGACAGGCTGCAAAGTGCTGAAAGACACAAGGTGCCTAGATAAGGGAGTTCCAACCACTCAGCACTCAGCACCACCAGTATACTGATCACCGCCTGATCATCTGGAATCATCTGCGCATCTTTGTGGTCCGTTGTGTCCAATTTGTTGACTGAATTATAAAAACGATCTTTTGATCATATTGTCTAGGTTGTTCTGTAGTTGGATATGTTTTATTATATTTCTGTTCCAAAAGCAGTTCCACTCAGACTGAGTTTTACAGTGACGTTATTGTAGTTAAGACACATTGTTTCACACATTTAACCTCCTCCATCAGGTTCCAGACGGAGCTTAATTACGACTTCTTGGAGATCCACGATGGGCCGAACCTGCTGTCGCCCCTCATCGCCTCTCTGAACGGGACGCAGGTGCCTCAGTTCCTCTTCAGCAGTGGGAGTTTCCTCTACCTGCTCTTCACCACCGACAGCAGCCGCTCCAACAGTGGCTTCAAACTCTTCTATGAAAGTGAGCTGGCTCTTTTTTCTCACTGACCTGAGTGTAGTGTGTGTGTGTGTGTGTGTGTGTGTGTGTGTGTGTGTGTGTGTGTGTGTGTGTGTGTGTGTGTGTGTGTGATACGCTAACCCACAGACCCCTGCCCCCCTCTTAGGGACTAAGGACATATGAGGGCTGTTAAGGGCAGTTTAGGGATCAAACAAAGGCTGAAAAAAAAATCAACTGTACCATCAGCTTGAATGAGTAAGGACCTGACTCCAGTTCTATACTAAATGTGTTCTTCAGATCTTCACATTTTACAGAGATCATTAGGTATTGGACAGAAATGCATATTTAGATGCCTGTGGATGAAGCACTTGCAGTAGAATGTATCATTCCTAAACCCTTACTCATATCAATGCAGGTGCGTTAAGACTGCACCTGAAAAAAGAGCTTAAAATGAACAATGCGGAGCCTCATTATGAAGCTTAGCTGCTGTGTAATAAACGTGACATTTTAGTTACACTAAGTGATTGTAATAAGTAGGTCTAATATTTGCCATGTGCAGTCTCATGGGAATATGTGTTTGTAGTATTTGCCTCCTTTGTGCGGTTATGTATAAATAAAGAGATACCCAAATTCAGAAACTGTTAGTTGAAGTACATTCTTGTTCCACTTAGTGATGTGCTGTGGATACATTTGGTGCTCCCTTTAAAAAAACACACATACACACACACACACACACACACAGAGCGATGGTGCATGTGGATGGGGGGATGGGTTCAGCTCATGCTCATCTCTCTGCCTCCTGCACTGCTATAAAACATGGCTGGGTCATGGAGACAATTGGAGGATAGAGAGTAGTAGTAGAGCATCACATTCTTCTGCACGATAAGAGTTGCATTGAAGATGAATCAATAGCTAAAATGATGGAAACAGAGCAAGCGAATGGGTCGATAATGCGCCCTGATAATGTTCTGGTTATCATGCCATGCATGCCAGAAATGTTTCACCAGATGCAGTCTGTATTTCAAATTGTGTGTTGGCCATACTAACACAGCACTGTAGTGCTTAATCATCAACATTTGGATATACAAGACTGGAACTATGCCTGATCTGGTGAAAATCAGTGGAAATGTGAAAATTATATATATATATTTTATATATATATAAATATATATGTTCCCCTCTGTAGCTGTTGTCTTACTCCTGTCCTGTGAGAGTAAAAGGGATGTAGTGGTGCACGCTGAATGAAAGTGTAGTTGTAAAGACAGCTGCAGAACTGGGCCAAAACAATGAGCTATGAATGGCTCAGAGAGTGTTGTTTTAAAGTCACCTTTATTGTCATTATCTTTTGAACAAATTTCTTCTTTCATTTACCTTATTTTGCATCTTTTAATTTTGTGTATTCTTTATTCAGGACAGAAGCGCATCCTTTTTGAAACTATTTATTTGTAAATACTGGTAGATTTTTTACAGAGTTAATCAAGGGAAAAAGAGCATGTGATTAGTTGAGTAGAGAATCACTGATGAATTGCACCCAGATATCATTGCTGTGGTAAGATTGGTATCTGTGTAGGAGAAGGGGAACAAACCTTGTTAGCTTTTTTGTTTGCAGTGAGATTTTGTTTTTAAAAATCCTAAAAAAGAAAGAAAACCGAAGAGAAACCGTGCCCTTTACATTTCCAGAAGCTGGTTTGGCCAAAATGAGAAAAAGTGTGCACAATATACATTAGGTCTGAATGACTTGGACAAAAATCGTATTGCAGTTTTTTGCAGTTTCACAGTGCCTTGATATGTACTTGAAGCACATTAAAAAACACATAATTATTATTATTGTTGTTGGGGCGAAACCTTGTGTCTGTTATTTTTTTGTAGTTCTTGACATAATTTGAAAATATCACGTTCTACGAATTGCGTGAACACGCCATGATAAATTAAACAGGCATGGTTCAAAAATGCTGTAACTTACATTTTCCATAAAAAAACATTTTGGAGATTTGTTCCAACAGAATATTATGCTTCTGAGAGTTAAAGAGTATGCAATAAACTCCATGTGATAAAAAAGAGTATTTATTTGTTTGGAAGAAAAGATAATCAAGAAAAAGAAAAGCAGCCACAACTGAACCACAGAATAATATTGGCTAAAATCACATCGGTGGTAGAGCTCTGTGCGGTCCTCACAAGAGACAAATCATTGTTCAGCTTTTGTGTTTGTGGACTTAAGTTAGAGTACACACAGTTTCTAAAATAGCTAAAAAAGGAGGTGGGTACGATTTTGGAAGTTGTTATATTGTGAGTGTACCAAAGCTGGCATTTTCATACACACAAACAGATCCAATCAGACTCCCTGGTCAATTACTTCAGTGATCATAAATGCAATTACACTTTTATACATGGACAGTGTCCACATATTGAATGCCATTTAATGCCAGCTGTGAACAGACCCATTGCCAGATTACAGGGAAAGATGTCTCCATTGTTGTTTTTACTGTGTATTGGTATATGGTTAAAATGACAATAAAAATGAATTAATTTAGCAAAACTGATTTAAAAAATACAATTTCTCCAGATAAATCCAATTTATGAAGCATACATGACTGCAGCTGACTGGCCATTGCTAAATGGAAATGTCTCCACTAACAGGAAATGCTGTTAATGCAGTGCATGCAGATGGATTTTCACTTCAGACTGGTGACAGTTTTGCAAAAGAGGAATTGTTAAAAACAGTTTATTTCATTATCTATTCTTTTGCACAAAAATCTGAAGGTTAAAGTTACATTTTTCTGAGTTGACACATATGGGGCTGTGTTAGAAACCTTCAAATAACCGAAGTATGAAAAGATTACATCTCCTTCAGGGGCGTAATGTGAATGTAGCCGCAATACACTTGTTGGACCCCGTTTGAGTTTAGAAAACTCCCACCATCCAGCCTACACAGCAGCCGTTACAAAACACACATAGCAATGTCACGCATTACTAGGCCTTTACTGGACAGGCAGTGTTGGCTTAAAATACTGTGCTATTCTATTTGCTTTGCACTCACACTGTACCTGAGAACAATGCATTCTCCACACTTTGAAATTGCATGTCACTGTGCAAGTTACTGCTACAGTACACTACGTTTTTGCTGACGTCGTTTATGGAGCTATTGCCTCTTCCTTCACTTTTCCATCTGAAGTGGTGGCAGTTCTGTCTGTAGTCGGCAAATGTGACAGCGACCGACTATCTGCTTTTAGAGATGTCCTCAGTTTTGGAGTGAATTGAGCTGAGATTGAGTTAGCACTAAAAGTGTTGTCTTTAGGATAATGTCAGGGAGATACCAGAATTGCTCTCCTAGCTGTCTCTATAGGGAATACTTTACCCAGAATTCCTGATGTACACACAAGCTTTATTGCCAGGCTATGAAAATGAGCCCGAGCGCAGAGCTCAGGGGAGAGATAAATCAAACCGGAGGATAGAAGATACAGTTGCTGCCTGGACGACCCTTCTGCAGTGAAAGAGACGCAGAGCACATTAAACTGACACAGTTGTGTCCGTGTGTTTGGGCCTGTGTGCTCTGAATATGTCGAACGGTCATCCACTGCAGGGCTTCCTTCACCCATATCAGATCCACAAGACATTTAAAGAGCAAAAGGTATACTAATATAGCCTATATAAAATATAAATGCAGAGGATGCCACCCAGGAAATGCAAAAACAGGGCTTCACAATGAATTTTTCATGTCTGTGTAAAATTTTCACAGACATCAGACAATTACTCTGCATTTTTTGGGAGGCAAAACGGTTTAGTATTCGTTTACATAAACTGCATGAGCAGAATTCCAGCATGTGTCTGTGTAGAAGGTAGGATGACACAATAATACGTGTACGCATTATGCATCACAACATTTTGTTTTTTGGAAGCTTGATAAGTTGGAATAGAAGCAGCCGTACCACATTTAAATGATTATTAGGGGCAAGCGAGTACAATTATATTCATTCAGTGTTTCACTGGCTGCATCACATCCAGTTAAACAGTAATTATGATTGCTGTCTTTGTAAAACACAGTAAAGACATTGCTCAGTGTACAATTGTGTAATGTAAAGGGTGCGTTTTCAGAACAAAGGAAAATGCTCAGGTACGTTTTTGTCCCTTGTGTACCCTCAAAAGTACACAGTAGTCCTTGAGGTCCAATTGTGAATGTTAAATGAGTTTCAAAGGTATGCCTCCTTCACTTTCTGGGAAAGAAATAAGTAACTTAGATTCACAACATGTGCTTTTTCAAATAGAAAAATACAATAAGAAGTCTGGTTTCAAGACAGAACTTAAAATCTTAAAACAAATGAATCACAATCTTGGGGGCACCACTCCAGAGACTGTATTTTTACCTAGAATTGTAAGGTTTAGTACTGTTTTTTCCTGAGGAGTGTAGCTGATATTTTCAGATATTAGGAAAAAAGAGAAAATTGAATTATGAGGTTTTTATATGATAGCGAGGATGCACTTATATCAAATCATTAACTTTCCACATGTCCTGGTTCATCATAATTGCTTTATGATTATGATTTCTTAAAATGAATTATATGGTTTCTGGCATTTGCAGGGAATTCTGATACTTACAGGAAATTTTAGTTGCCTTTTGTGTTAGGACAGCTTCAGTCCTGGACATCCAGAATGGTCCGGCAGTACTCAGACACAAGCACAAAACCTGGCATTTAATGGATCAGTATGATCAGGAGTTTCTGAGAACCTAAATCACCAAACTGGAGACCAGGGTTAACACATTTTTTCAGACAAACTTAATGTGAATTTTGAGCTTGCAGCGTAGTTTTATTCTATCCTTTATAATGGAAGTGATGAGTGCTATAAGGCTAACCTATAAGTGTGTAAACTTCTTCCCATCTAGTGTTACCTAATTTTAAGTCTGACTGCTCTCACACCTATTTGTAGAACAGCCCTGGCATATCTGAATGCACTTTGACCCTAATGTGAAGGAAGAGGGAAACAGTTTCACGCGTTTCTCAGCATCGCTGTCCTCTGCTCAGTCAGAGATGCTGTGCTTTCATTGGTCGGTTCTGCTCAGGGAGCTGGAGATGAAGCTGTTGCATAATGACTCAGCATGCTGGAGCCTTACACAGAGAGGACAGTAGAAACACAGCTGACTCTGTGTGTGTGAGCTCTGTCCTTGGACTGTGTGTCACAGGGAGGGGCCCCTGAGCATTGTCTCTCACGTCTCACTGTTCCTCAAGGACAGCCATGCACAGCCACAACAAGGACAGTTTCTCACACCAAGAGCTACATCTTATACATTAAAACTCCATGTACATAACAACATATTAAATAGTTGATAGAGGTGATGTAATTTGCCCTGCTGTACATATGGTATATATGGTATCTATTCATCAACAGTGACAGCTCAATTATAAAGATGCAGTCTCAAGGGAAAAAAGCAACTAAATTTAAACCATTGGGCTGCAGTGAAGTGTCAAATGGAAGAGATGGTCTTACTGGAACTTCAATAAATTGGGCCAGAATGAACAAACAGCAAATGTTATAGGAGATTTTAAATATAGACACTTGCAGTTCTAAAAACTGATTGGCTGAACCACATTTGTAGCTATAGTAAGATTGTCAGTATACACACATATAAATTGAATTTCTTTATTAATGCCATGTCGTTATGTTGCAAAGCAACCGTAGCACACTGTTAATGAACATCAGTGTGCATTATAATATTGTATTTTGTTGTATTTGCTATTGTATTTTTGCTATAAAAAAAAAGACGTCAAATTGTGCCTAACATAAGCAATGTTGAATTCATTGCAATGCCAGATCTGTCTTTTATATAATTCAGGACAAACTAATTTAAAACATTTGGTTCATTTAAAATTAAACATAAACATCTGAAAATAACATTGAGCAGGGACAGCCACAACAAATGATTTTGGTTTTAGTGCATCAAATTAGATTAGGTGGTGAGAACGGTGGAGTGAAATCATCTATGGTTGGATAAATGGCTGTCTCTTTAAGTGAACATCCTCAGAGATGGAGTGAAAGTGGGTCATGGTATGAGAGCTGAAAGCCCCAGGGGACCTGTGGACAATGAAGAGTTAAATGCAGAGACTAGTATGAGAGAGTGGACTAGGTGGGGGTGTTGGGTTCATACAGTCTACTGCACTCAGTTCACCCAGCGTTCAATACATACTAATGTAGCAAACCAGCAACTGATGCATGGACACTTATGCAACCAGTACCTCAAATTCATAAATATATGTGTATACTGTTATATATGGATATACATATATAGTGTTGTTATATAGTACTGTAGTATTGTTGCACTGTAAACTTTCAGCAGACTTACTGTTTGCCACGCATTGACAGCGTACTTCATGATATAGTTCACATTCATTTTGCCGCAGTCCCAACTGAAGCCTCATATCACTGAAATATTAAAATTGTTCTTAACTTGAATGCCTGCAACAGGATTGTTAGTGCGACAGGATTTTACTCCGGGTCATTTTAGACCATTTTATTAGTATATTCTTTATTAAACATACACCAGCAGTAAATGGCAGCCTTTCTATTGTTTTTAATTTTTGCTGCTCTTTGTTTCTGTCCAGTTTCTGCCATGACAATGCAAATTTCCCACTTGTGGTGCTAATAAAGGTTTATCTCATCTTATCTTCTAGTTTTGATATGACATTGGGAATTTGCATCATATTTTATTAGAATAATTAGGATTATATCACACAAAGGACTGGATCTGTCAGCATATCATTAGCAGGGTTTGGCCGGATGCAAAGCTTGGGTGGAATGGAGTGGTTAAATGAGAGAGCATTTTTCTTGTGTGTGCGGATGGGTGTGTCTGAGCATCTCTGTGACAACCTCTGCACCCCTCACCCCCCTCATCACAGTGTTCATTTTGTCAATAACAAATTCAGTGTTAATTATTTGTTGATTGCATCATGACCACACAATCATGTTAAGGAATAGCTTATAAATTAATTACAACTTGGCAAAATCTTTATATAATACATCTTGGTGAAAAACCGCACAAAAATGTCAGCAGTGTAAATTTTAAATAATACAGGACACCAACAGCTGTTCTAAAATACCTCAAATAGTCTTGAGAAAACACCTTAAACAGCATCCTGCTGAGAATAGTGAATAGAAAAGTGACTATAATTAAAATGTATTAAAATTAATTAAATTATATTCCAGTGATGAAAATCTGACTAAAATGAATGATAAAGGTAAGGGTGAATGGTGTGATTACCTGTTGTTCCAATACCTTGGAACAGACCTGAGGTGATCAGCTAAGGAGTGACATGTGACAGACAGTGACATTCAGTTATGTAAGCATTGCCAAGACGGTGATTCCTTTACTCGAATAACAGTTGTTATATGCCCAAATGCGAGGTGATGATGTTAGACCATCTTTCTTCATAAAAAGTACTCTAATGCAAACTAATCTTTCAAATGGAATGCTTCTTTTGAAGTATGGATTTTATTAAATATATATATTTCGAGCAGTGCACTCATAGCTGAGGTAAACTATGACCATTTGTGTTAAGGATGAACAACATATAATTTGTTCATCAGTATCAGTATCACAAATGGCCTTTAAAGTACATATATCACAAAAATCTGAATTACAAAATGCACAGACATTCTTTGGGAGTGTGGGTGGATACATTCTCATGATCTCACAAGCATAAATTACTCTTGGTCAAAATAATGCTGTCAAGACTGATCACAGGTTTCACCGTGGTCCATTATTGTACTTTAATTTACTTCATGTTGCAGTACAATTGCAGTTTTTTTTTATAGTTATTAAATATTTTTGTCTTTAATATTCTATTGAATATTTTGTACTGTGTAAGAACAGGAAATGTACATTCAATTCTCTTTATTTTTCCACTATTACAACTACAGCTACTGATACACTAATAATAATAATACTAATAATAAAAATAATTATAATAATACAGGAATTTGTTTCCCCACACAAGTTTGTGGTTTCATGAAAGATGGAATTGCACTGTTATTCGGATCTCTTCTGTTTGTTTATTGCAGCCCTGCATGGCAGCATGTCACTGTTACGTGTACTAACTCACACATACATTGGGTTGCATGATGGTTGGCATTGAGCAATACCTACATATTGTTTACAAGGTGTCAACAGCATCTCATATTGACACTGTGCCCTGAAGTGTCAGACGCACATACAGACAGCAGGCTGAAGCTCCAATGAGAGATGAACAGCTGACTCTGAGAACAGGTAACTTAGCCACTCAGAAACCAATTTCGTAGCTGCTGGCTGACTCTGTTTAGACAGCAATGAGTAGTTTTGTGATGTTACCAGGCAGAGGAAGAACAATCTCTTTTCTCTCAACATCCCTTCTCTTCCTTTTCCTCTCAGCGGGTCTCTGGTGTTTGACTTCGAGGCAACCTCTGTCAATTCGTCTTTTTACACATCTATTAAAGATTTGGAGGAAGAGAGAAGGGCAGACATTACCCCTTAAGCCCAGTTTGTGTAGTAACACAACAAATGAGCAAAACAATGTTTTTTTAACAGAACATACATGATAAAAATGAAGGACTGTAAACAGAATGGAGATGATAATTCTGTAATGGAATGAAAAGTGCCTGGTACACAAGTACATAAGTGTTTTCCAACCCTGGTCCTGGAAGCACACAGCCCTGCACATTTTAGTGCTTTCCCTGCTTTAACACACCCACTCTATCTCTGTAGGGAATAGTTAATGAGTTAATTAGATGAATCAGGTATGTGTAAACACTCAAATGTACAGGCCAGTGTGTCTCTAAGACCAGGGATGGTCTTATGTTCTCATGAAATACTTCATTTACTGATATTTGGGTTGCCATGTATTTAAACTATTTTTCAGCGCAAAAATATCTGCCCCCTATGTTGTATTGATTTTTCTCCTGTCTCGTTTCGTAGTCCATTCTGTAAAGAGCAGGAGATCATCACTCATGTTTCAATCACCCTAAATGCAGAGGATAAGCCATCAAAAGCAGATTATGTTAACTGGCTGGAACCCACACGTCTGCATCCACAGAATGATTCATATGCATTCTGCCTCACTGACTCTAAAAAAACAGGGCAATTAGTTGTAAGTAGGCCACACCAGAGCCTGATAGCAGTGCGTTTTCACCTTAAAAACTTTAAGGTTGTTAATGTAAATGAGAATAATATTTGTTTCATAAACAACATTCACGAGTCCATATAAGGCATTATATACAGTTCACACAGGCTGTATATTTTCATTAAGCTTTGCAGCTTTGTTTCAGACAGAATGCTAAAGGATTGACCTGAGAGTAGACTGTATCTGACAGCAAATAATGTAGTGTAAATTGCAGGTTTGTACATTGTAATGTTGTGAAAGTGCTATAGCTTTTTCAGCATACTGTGAAATTGACATCATAAATTACATGTTGGGTTTTTTTTCAATAAAGCATTGAATTATATAGCCTAAAATGCAGGATATACATCAACAGAACATTTATAGTCCAATGTTGTGCCCTTTGAAATAGATGAGCATGAGAAAAGGAATGAGAGAAAGAGAGAGAGAAACAGAAAGAGAGAGATTGATGACGAGTAGGTCATAATGCATGTTTTGAATGCTACAAATTACTGACCAGTTTTGACCCTCAGCAGTTTGTTACTTGTATATCTGTTCAGTAGAGAAAGAAATACTGGGTATGAGAAAGAGGTGGACCAAAAGAGACAGGAAAACATTGAAATAGGCTATGCTGAGAAACAGCAAGCAATTAAGACTTGCAAGTAAATACTTTGTCTCTTCTCCCCTTGTGCTACCACAGCACATTTTACTTCTCTTACGTTTTTTTTTTCTTCATCTTTTGTTAAAAGGGTGATGAGAGCCTGCCCCAGCTTCATGTTATTGGTCAGAAAATCTGAACCATCCACTGTTTTCACGTAGATAACAAATCAAAGCATGGTTAATCAGCTCTTTTGGTTAGACCATATATTGGCAAAGAGTAATGCCAGGAATGCAGTAAGCAGCAGTTCTTCCAGTACTTTCATATGAGCCTCATTAAACATGTGTCTATACAGGACATCAGGAATATGACAGTCATGTTATGGATGCGTAGTGCACATACACTAACTCATTATTTGATTAGCTGGAAAATGGCCTTCTTTCACATAAATGACTATTAATGACTGGAATAAATGCTGACTCTCATTCAGCCTTTAAACAGCTTGTTAATCTCTACCATTCACTGAAACCTGCCCTGTATATCAACAACTATAATCCATCTTCAGCCAGCCAGCGTGAGCTGTTTCAGCCAGTGGATGGTTTAACTCTGCCTCACCGCAATGCTCCAAATGTCAGACTGCAAACACAGCCAGAGATTATTTATTGTAACACTGCGGCCAGATGGCTTGAGCAGCGATCAGGCTAATAGTGGCCTCACCATGCAAACATGACTGCCTCAGTTCAATCCCCGAATGATAGGATTACTTATAAGAGTAAATACGAGAGGGAGAAAGCAATAGTGAGAGAAATAGAGAGTCTAAAAAAGAGAGTACTGAAAAAAGCAGAGTTCCATATTAAAAAATATCAGTATGACCAAAAGTTAAAAAACGAAAGTCAAAATTCAAAGTCAAATGAAACTTTATTGTCAACTCAGCTATAAACATGTATGCAGTGAGATGATTCAGCTTGGCTCCAGAGTACAGAACAAATATAAAATATAAAATATATACTCTAAATTAGTAAAAATGTGCGATAAACATGTGTCTTTTTGGTAAGGGAGGAGGTGGTGGTGGGTCAGGTGAGGTCATCGGAGATGTGCATTTCCAGAAAACTGGCGTTTTTTACTATCTGTACTATGAAGCCGTTGATGCTGAGTGGTGTGTGGCCGAAGCAAGTTTTACTGAAGTCGATAGTCGTTAGTTTTATCCTCATTCAGAGATAGATTGTTCCCACTGCACCAGACAGCCAGTTGCTGAGCATCCCTGTACGCCGACTCGGCATTGTGGGTGATAAAAACAAAGAAGCATTGACAGCAAAACAGTCACCTCAATTTATCCCAAATAAAAATCTCAATGGTCCGGTGTTGTATGACCTTGTAGAGTACAGACTGTGTAGAGTACTTCTGTGCTATCACAGAATCAGCATGTAGAGAGAGAGAGAGAAATAGAGAGACAGAAATACGGAGAGATTGAGAGAGAGAGACAGAGAGGGAGACGGGGAGGAGACTGATAGTGAAGATATTGTCGCATTTCTCTGTGCTGTCTACATGGTGTTGTCGTTGGACATGGGATGCTGTTGTTTTTCTGTCCTTGAGCCCTCTGATCTAATTCTTTCATGTTTTCCTCTCTGCAGTGCTGGCAGACATGTGCATGTTTTAAGGCATTTTTGCCCTGAAGCAATGGCGCCATGTGCTTGCATGATTTGCCTTTTCTGGCAGTTCTAGACCACTTTGGCATTATGCTTCATTTCCATATTACTGCTTTCTATAGACAGACTAAACAATGCCATCTATTCCATTGGAGGACACACAAAACTGAGAGTGTGCCTTGTCCCAAGACATTATTTAGCTTAGTGTCCTTCACAAGGATTACAGCTATCTGCTGGATGGTGAAAAGGGCAGAAATAACTGACAATAAACTTGCTACTTGCTACATGTTAACTGCAGCAAAAAAAAAAAATTAAATCCTGTGCAAACCTGTCAGTAGGCCTATCATGAAATTTAGCTCATGCTTGATGAAGAAATGTCCAAATTAGTGCATGATTGACTTTCTGGATACTATGAAATGATATACCACCACATCATCATGTATGTGAGCGCACTCACAAATGTCTAGTTATATAGAATAAGGTAACAGATCAGCTTTAGAGTGTGATCATTTCAAATGCTTGTGATTATATAATAACAGTGTAGTAACAGTGACAACTTTAGCTATCAGATATCTTTAGATTTCCTGAATTGCTGTGAAGGACATTTATAGTGTACTGTCAACTATTGTAAAATCATTACCAAATGACTTCTGTCTATAAGAAACAGTCAATAAAAATGTAAAGCCTCTTAGAAAATAAAAAGCAAAAATACCTTATAAACATGTGTAGGTGGCATTTACAGGCCATTGAAATATGGCTAACAGTGTTGTCAGGTGTGTGTATGTATGTGTGTGTGTAAATGTATGTGTAACAAGACAGGAATGTTTATTTGTCTCTCCAACCCAAGTATTAATGCCATTCATCTGCTTCCTGCCAGCAGCTGAGCAAGGGGGTACTGAATAAAACAGAGAAAGGAACTGAACACATGCCAGAGTTCTGAGTGTGTACATTAGATTAAATCAGTGTAAATCTGTTTACAGCATTACGATAAACTTTATACGCTTATCGAAATAGTAGCAGGTCAATTCTGGAATATCAATAATCAAAATCCCCATGACAGTGGCATTGACAAGTCTGAATGGAAAACAGAAAGGTAACAAAACACACTCTGTTTTTTCACTTGCAGAGATTATGAATGATGTGATCAAGAAGGTGAAGAAGAAGGGGGAATGGAAGGTAAGACTCATTCATAAAGAAAACTAAAAGGCATTTCATTGACAGTGCCACTGTATAAATTAGTCTAAGAATCATCAGCATTTTCATTCTAACTGAAAATCTGAGATTGTTCAATACAAGCTCAAGGTGCATCTTAACCCGTTTAATCCCAAATTTATTCTGAACATTTCAGTACATGGATTTTACTCCTAAGACCTTCCTAATGCACAAACAGTATGCATTTTTTATTTTATTTTGGTTAGGTTGATGAAATTTTAAGTTTTATACTTGGTCACAATCGTGACCGACAGGAAACAACATATTTTTTGGAAAAATTCATATAAATTGGTCATTAAAGCCTATTTGCACACTTGAAATCTTAAAATGAAAGTAATGATGACAGTGCCCACTAAGCACAGAATAATGAGATATGGTTAAGTTTTTATTATTGTGCATATAACAAAAACCACCACCAACCCCTCCTCCTCCTCCACCACCACCACCACAAACATCATCAACCCCTCCTCCTCCACCACCACCAACTCCTCCTCCTCCTCTGCCACCACGAACAACCCCTCATCATCCTTCTCCTCCACCACCACCATCAACCCCTCCTCCACCACCACCAACACCAGACCCCTC
>JBBPCY010000076.1:45502-62723 GCA_037974405.1 Brachyalestes nurse
TCTCTCTCTCTCTCTCACTCTCTCCCTCTCTCTCTCTCTCTCTCTCTGTATCTTTCTTGCCTTTTGTTCCTCTTTCTTAATCTGGCCCTCATCCTCCTTCCTTTTTTTTTTTTTTACGGTTTCTCTTCATCACCCCCACGTTAGGTGTGACTCTGGACACTCACTCTTGCCTGGACCCCGGTGTGCCGGTGAATGGACAGCGTTTCGGTCAGGATCTGACCATCGGCTCAGTGGTCAGCTTTAGCTGTGATCCAGGTTACAGGCTGAGTCACGAAGAGCAGCTGGTGTGTGAGAAAAACCATTGGTGGAGCCACCCTCTGCCCACATGCGACGGTAGGCTCCCATTATTACGCCCGTCACCTCAATTAGGCCGTCCAGTTCAGCCAATTATCTCCCTTAATTAAAACGTCTCTCTTTTGTCCCCCCTCCTCGCGTTTGGTCAGAGCTACAAGAACTATTTTTATCATCCGGCTCCAGTCCAGCGTCCGTCTTCAACAGGGACTAGAAATGAAATGTCTTTTGTTTTTGTCTCGTTCCTTGACAGAAATGGGATCTTTTCATTGCTGCTCCCACCTCAGCTCTGCCATTCTCTTGAGCAGAGGGAGATTTTTCCAATATTCTCTCTAATTCAGTCATGTTCAGTTCCACCCACCAGCCTCCCACAATCATACTGTACCACCAACACAATACCATCAACACTGGGACACCCTTGCCAGCTCTTTCTTTCTCCGAATCATGCGAAACACTAACACAGCATCATTGGAGAAGTCAGCACATTTGGAGAATTGCCACTTCTGTTATGTTAACTAATGGTGGGAGCGGGAGGGCCACCCTTCCTACCCTGTAAAGCCAGCTATGGTCTCTTGGCCTCCCAGCTATGGATGGCTATGGCATTTCTTGAAGACAGGGCCAACACTTAAATAGTTGGGCCACTCTGAAATCCCCATGTTTGTTTATTTGAGCCCAAGCTGTCATCATTTGAGAGCTAGTATATATTTACAGCCTGAGAGCAACAATGCTAATCAGCCTGTTTGGCCACTTTACTCTTTAATAACACATTTAACAAAGAAAGATAATAACCATTATTTACACGCCAGTAACTCATCAGCCAAAATTCGAGACAAGCCTGGTGGCTAACTTACTTAGTGTGAGTAAATAAACAGATCAGTCTCTACACAAAAGCGTCACATGTTACTCGTGTTTTACAAATCCCTTTAATCTTCTACGAATGGCCACTTCACTAACTAACAGCCCACCAGCAGTTCCACAATTACGGTTTTCAAAGGCGGCCGGCCTGTCCACAGAGGCCTCTCGGCGTGTGTCCCAGCTCGAGGTCCCCTGAAGAGCCAGTACAGACGCTAACCTGGCAACACATGCTTGTTCCCTAAGCAGCCTCTATTGTGGGTCTGCGATATTGGGCTTATTCAGTTTTAATGACTTTGTGTAATTATGTATGAATAAAATATGTGCAGTAATATTTTGGAAATGATGTAACGGCGGAAGGGGGGATGCTGGGAGGCGGGGGGTGGATGGAAAGAGAGACCGGACAGATGCAGAATGACTGAGCCTCAGGGCTTTAGAGTCCGCGGCTGCTGGATCACTGCATGGAGCATAATGGTGTTGTCGTTGTTGCTGTTGTGTTGTTACTCGTGTGGGGGAGCTGTGTGTGGAAGAGAGTCTGTTTGCATGTCCTTACTTGTGTTTTGTGTAATGTTGTTTATTTCACCCGACGCTGGGCTAGAAAACACATTAACCAGAAAGCAATTTGTTACCCGACATGCGCTGCATGCCATATCACAAAATCTGGGTCACACTTTACTGAAGGTCTACTACAGTTTATCTACACATACATGTAGGTGCATCGTATAAGTGCACTTTGTAGGTTTGCAGTCTGTGGCCCATCTGTAACAATTTATCAGACCCTCCTATCCCAGTTCATTAATGGAAAGGGACTAGCACTGAGCAGATATTGTTTGATCGGTGGTTTTATGAGTGGTTCACCAGTGACACAGACATTGAAGTGGAATGGTAGTGTGTGTGGTGTTGGTGTGAGTGTATTATCACAGCAGTTCACTGCTATTGAGTGTGGTCTAGCACCCAAAAGTCCAGCCAAGAAACTGGCCATTGGAGTTTTTAATAAAGTGGCCAATGTGTGTACACAGTGGATAAGAGCCTGACAACACCACTGTCACCGATTCACTCATACCATGTAGTGTCTACTATTCCCACCTGATGGGGCCCAACAGAATATCAGGTTTTGGGCCAATCTTTCTTGTGTAGCCTCTAGCTTGGGTTTCCTTTGAGTGATCTCTCTCTCTCTCTCTCTCTCTCTCTCTCTCTGGCTCACTCTGTCTGTCTCTCTGTCTCTCTCTTTCTCTCTGTCTTTCTTTTTTTTGTAAAGTCAGCTGTGTTCAGTATATGCAGACAGTTGGGTCAGGTCTTGAGGCCCCAGGTACAATTTGGGCTCCATGTAGAACTCTACCATGCCAGTGTCACGGCTGAACAGAGGATGGACCACTAAGCAAATGATAAATGGTCAAGGGTGGTACTCTGTTGGTCCCTTACCATTTGGTAGACAAGTTGCCATTATACTCTATAGCTCCTTCCCCTGTCACACACCCACATAATAATCTGTGCAATAAATTGCTGCTTCCCAGATGTGCAATTCCTTATGATGTGCTAAATCATTATCATTATGTGCAAGATCTTTATTATTATATGCAATAATATTATGTGAAATATCGGTACTTACGTCACTACTTATGCAATAGTGTTATCATGCGCAGTGTCACTGTTATGTGCAAGAATGGACTCACTATAGAGAACAACTCTAAACCACTATTTGTGTTAATTAGTAAACTACCTTAGAAGTTCTTCTGTATATTTATGTATCGTTTTTATATCCACCTCTCTTACTGACAACATCATTTTGTTTTCAAAGTTGGGGAGCTTTATTTTGACTTTATTTTATATTCTGTATGGTTCTTGTCTTTGTGTCTATGTGTCTTTGCAGTCGTCGCATAAGCAGTTTCCTCCAGGCTCAGTTTTCTGATTCTGATTCTCTTTCTGTTAGAGGGTTACTAATAACAGAGGGGATACAGTCAAAACCTTCAAACCTACAAAGTGCACCTGTATGGTTGTTGTTTCTGATAAAATGGCCTATCATTATATCCTTTATATGGTTAAGGGTTAAATTCCTTTTTTTTTTTTTAAAGAAATTGTGAACAACTGTTGACTCTCAGTATTTGTGTATGCTCGAGATGGTGACCTTCATATGAGACAGTGATATGTGGGGAAATAGCTCAAGGTGTGAAAGGCTTTATGCCTGTCATTAACCTTTCTGGTGGTATTTTTATTCTTCCTTTGCCTTCCCTGAGCTGCCTCACCATCAGCCATCTATATTCAGCTCCATGAAGCTTACCCAGGCAGCGGCGGCCTGGCCTCCTCTGAGCCTTCCCCGGCCCAGAGAATAACTCCAAAATGATTGCAGCATCTGCTGCTTCTCGCCTACTTATGAAACCGCTGCTGTTTGAGATGTTAAGATTCAGCTTTTGCGTGTGTGTGTGCGTGCGTGCGTGTGTGTGTGTGCATGTGTGTCTCGCAGCACTATGTGGCGGCGATGTGAAAGGACCTAATGGCATCATCCTGTCCCCCGGCTTTCCAGAGCTCTACCCCAACTCGTTAAACTGCACATGGACGGTGGAGGTCAGCCATGGCAAAGGTACATAGATACCTCCCACACATATACACACATATACACACGTGTAAATACCTGTATGTATATACGTGACACATTTGAATCCTTAATATGGTGTCGTGTGTATATAGTAGATATTATAATAATATTATAATAAGATTTATAATATACTGCAATTTAGGACTTTTACACACACATCTTTACATAAGCACAGACACACACATACACACACACACACTCTCTTCTGCCAGGCCACAAAGCTAACTCGTCAGCTTGCAGCTCTCCATGCTGTCCATGAAAATCAAGATGCACAAATAATTCCCAGTTATTATCAATTACAGGTTTTTCTGTTAATCCTTTAGAAGTTATAGTTATTTCCCAGTGAAAACACAAACATGGTGCAATTATATCAGTTTCACTTTAACTCATTGCTTTCAAATAATGTACATAAAATGAACCCCAAGCCAAATGACAAAGGTAACTTTACCGTGCCTTAATAGCCGTGTTTATCCTCAATATTTATTTCCTAAAATACCTAGCGCAAAATTAATTTGCCTCAGGCCTAATTTTCCGGTGCCAGCCGTCCTGCTGCTGCCGCGTGTGCTTTTTTCGTTCTGGGTTTAAGTTATTTGATGATCTGGCACTCATCCTGCTCAGGGGTACGCTTCACGTTCCACGCGTTTCATCTGGAGGATCACCATGACTACCTGCTGCTGACTGAGAATGGCAGCTTTGCCCAGCCACTGGCCAGACTCACTGGCTCCCAGAGGCCTCCAGCCCTCAATGCCGGTCTCTACGGCAACTTCAGGGCTCAACTGCGCTTCATCTCGGACTTCTCCATCTCGTTCCACGGCTTCAACATCTCTTTCACAGGTGAGAGTCTAAAAGGAAGACATTCTACAGCTGTTGTTTTCACAGTGTCCTTCCTTTTGTACATTAATATTGTCTGTGTTTGATTTCTGCACCGAATAGTTCAAGTTTAATGGAAACTGACACCCAACTTAGCATATGATAATGTGGTTTCTGACACTGAATGAACTGATCTTCAGAGAAGGAATAATGATTTCTGAGACTTCAAAAAAGTCATCTGTAACTCTGTAAATGTTGCAGTAGCGCTCTTACTTTGTTACCTCTTGGTTGGAAACCGGGTTAAGATTATGTCTAATTCGTTCTTGAAATGGCTATTTTTAAATGTAGTACAGAAAATAAATTGCAACAGTACATAGATCAGGACCAACATACCATTGTGGGGTTACCAGAAATTAGTATTATCACAGAAGTGGATGTTTTTTTGTTGGAGCTTTGACATTTAGGCCTAGTTCTAATAGTGAAATTCACTACTGTACAAGTAATGAGCCCTTATTACTTATCTGCATTAGCTTTATTGAAGTTTCTCAAATGGTTGCAGAGTTATTTAAGGTAGTTTAACTTGGGCTAACTGCTAAAGCGTTTGGTTTTAGCCCTTCAGAGTTCTGTTTAAAGTTTTAAATGGTCATGAAATAGCTGCTAATTACTGTTATGTGTTAGGCTGTTATTTATTAATTACGCTCTGCATACTTCACAAAGCATTGTCAGGACAAATCTGCAGTGAAGTTACTGCGTCATCCCGCAATAAAATTCTAGCGTTAAGCATACTGGCTCCGTTTACCCCTGCAAGGGTTAAACCGATTTCAGTTCTTCACTGTGTTCTCTTGCCTACAAGCTTGTATCTTCCACGATAATCCTGTGTGCCAATGTCTGAATGCAGAAGAGGTCTAGAAAGTGGCACGTTGATGAATAGCAATCAATTGGCAACAGCTTGAACTGCCGAGGGTGAGCTGGGGGACTTATCGCCGGTGCCCTAAACCTCCTGGACTGGATTTGAGCCTGAGCCACGGGGCGATATGAGAGCCGACTCTGGGCTGGAGTTTTCCTAAGCCCCAGATCCCTACTGGATCATTCTTCAGAAGAGCGTATACACCCTGCTAGAATGGCCAGGGGTTAAACTGGCCTGATGGAATGGATTTATCCACCTTTTAATATAAGAAAAGTCCCCAACAGCTGAATAAGAGACTCTGTGTTTAAGAAAAAAAGCCCCAAAAAGTCAAAGGCACTTTTCTGCAACTCCAAATCCTTGTTTAACCCCACCATTTATGCCTATGGTTAAATGTCTCTCGCTGATAAAGGGGCTATATTCTGGAATAAGAGGCTTAAGGGCTCCGAAGTTTTTCTTTTTTCCCTTTTTTTTTTTTAAGAACACTCCGTCCAGGTCCAGAAATCCGGCAACACCCATGTGTGCCAGCGGTCAAGAAGGCCGGGCTAGGCAAGCATTAGCGGAAACTAGTGCTACAGTGCGGTAATTAGGGAGCCACATTCATGAATAGTCATGAAATCGTCCGTAGGGGAGGGTTTTGGCATTAGCATAATATAGATTGTCCAATAGAAGGTGGATGATGACCTTTCGCTGCTGTTAAATATTGATGCCATCGACAGGATCAGACATGTTCACGTGGAGGTTCAGGAAATTTTCTCTTCAGGAAACTGCGTTTTTAATTGTTCACGATTAGCTATTTCTGTTTTTCACTCATTAAGCTTCGGGAGATGTATTAACCTCTCAAACCCCAGGAATTCTATTCAGTTATTTAGTGAAAGTGACCATTCTGTCATATGTGAACACATCACAGCACAAAATTCTCTGTATTTAACCCATTCCCCAAGTGAAGCAGGGGGCAGCCAGGAACACATAGCACCCCGTTACCAGTGTGTGGGGACGGTACCTTGCTCAAGGGTACCTTGAAGGTGCTTTGTGGTCGTGGGAATTGACCCCACGACTTCCTGAGATTATAATTATGGATATCCTTAGATTATAATTATTTGGAAAAGTAAGAAATTAGAAAGCCAATCTAAGGTATTTTGTGTTAAAAGACCAATACCATGTAAAACAAATGTATTTATTTATTTAATGAACATTTGTTTATGCATAGTAATGTAAAAACCTTTTGTATTCGTTAGTTAGTCTTGCTAATTTCAGTTGTTGTGCTGGGTTAAGAGTGGGCATAGACATGGCAAGGCTGTCTTTCCCTAAAGTGATAGTGTTATTTTACAGACCCTGAATGAATCTAATCTGATGACTTACCTTTAGCCAGCAAGGGGGGTGGGGGTGGGGGTATACTGAGCAAAAGTTCAATTTATTCTCTGCCTTTTGCCCTGATGGCCTACAGCACCATCCCTCTATCCTGGTCAAGTATAAGTGATTCAGATAATGGATGAATGGATGGACTGATGGATGGATGGGGGAAGGATAGATGGATGGATGGATGGATGAACGGTCAGGTGGATGTATGGATGGATGGATGGACAGGCAGACAGACGGACACACAGATGGCTGGATGATGGATGGCTCATCGGACAGATGAAGGACAGATGGATGGAAGGGCAGATGGATGCATCAATGGATTGATAGATGTATGGATGGGTCGGGGGTGGATGGATGGATGGATGGATGGATGAGTGTGAGGATGGGTGGATGGATAGATGGACAGACAGGTGGATGGATGGTTGGATGGATAGACAGATAGATGGACAGACTAATGGACGGATGGTCGGACGCTGGATAGATGGATGAATGGATGAATGGACAAATAAATGGATAGACAGTTTTGGACTCTACTTTTGTTCTACTTCTGACTTTAGGCAAATTATTTAATTTGATTATTTAATTTAACTGATCTTGTTATAAATCCTGAATACATTTGTTAAGACTGCTCCCGGTATTACGCCAAGTATGAAGGGTGAACAGTCCAACTGTCAAGCTGTTCAGACCAGTATATAAGCAGCCACACACACATCAAACACATAACATCATAGTGTAACGCTGTGAAACTAGACCTGTGCTGCATATCTAAAAAAAGATCCGGTGGAATTGCAACTTGACTAAAATGCAGTCACAGCATTTCAAAGTGCTCGCCATAACAGTATCAATGTCAATAACAATATCCCGCTGCTTTATTACTGAACGGCAGCATTTCTACTTAAAACCAATTGCCGCATTCCCCAAAAGTGTGAATGTTCAAGATAAGATAGAATAGTTTAAGTGAGAATAACTTCATTTTTACTTGCTCCTTAGCAAACTAACACTAATGGCTAGCAGATCAGGCTAAACCTAGCACCTAAGTAGGCCAACCATTATGACTAGCATCTCAGCATGCTAATCCTTATGGCTAAGGGTGTGTCCGAAATCGTGCACTTGCACACTTTTAGTGCACGATTTTAGTGCATAGTGCATTCACACTGTCAACTAAGCTAAAACGGCCAAAAAACGCAGTGCAGAACGCTGGACACTACGCTCACTAAACAGATGCCATTTTGACTACGTAGCGGAAGGGGAGGGACATTTTCAGAGTTGAATAATGGTGGCCAACAGTGAAATGCCGGTGCAAGCCCAAGCGAAGGCAACTAAATAAAAACAAAAGCAAATAAAATCACGGGGAAATTCATTGTGTAAACAAAAACCGATAAGTTGGCGGGCTGGAGAATCATGTTAGTCCATCACTTCAGCTAAGTGCAAAACGTTAGTGTGCCATTTAGGACAACACTTACCCACGGCAGTGGGCACTACAGAAGGAAGTGCGCAGTGCGCACTACATTTCAGTGCACTCACATAAGTGCGCGATTTCTGAGACACAATAATACTTCCGCAGGCTAATCTATATGGCTAGCACTTCTGCAAGCTAATCTTTATAGCCAGCTCTTCTGCAGGCTAATCTTTATGACTAGCACCTTTCCAGGCTAATTTTTAATGCTAGTACCTAAGCAGGCCAGTACTTTGGCTAAAAAAAAAAGATGTAGTTGTTACAGAGTTGTTATGGAGTTAAATCTAACCATCGTCAAGTAAAAAAATAGTTGGTTTAACCCTCATGGCTGGCACCTTAGCAGGCTTATCCTTATGGCTTTCACCTTTCCAGGCTAATTTTTATTGCTAGTACCTAAGCAGGCCAGTACATTGGCTAAAACCTAAGTAGGTAAAAAAAAAAAAAGATTTAAGAGATCCTTGTGCCTAGCACCTCTGTAGTGGTTACAGAGTTGTTATGGAGTTAAATCTAACCATCATCAAGAAAAAAAAATAGTTGGTTTAAGACTAGAATGCTAAAGACAGCATAGCAATAAAGGAAGCAATGCAACGGACATGCTAGAGACAGTGGTAGCAAGTTAAAAAATGTTATAGCAGCTTATTCTTTCTTCATGGTTCCTTGTTGATAGATATTTAAAATGGAAAGCATGTGGAAAGCCCGAGAGAAGGATTTTTGTTTGTCATGCTAACTTGTGGCTTTAGCATGCAAAGCACGTCTGCATTTTCTGTGGAAAATGAGGGAAAGGGATTCATTGGTGGGGCTGGGGGGGCAAACAGCTGCTCGTCACTCAGTGGATGACATGCATTTGGCGAAAGCTCAAACCATTGCACCCCAAGGAGTCTCTCCGAGAAGCCTCAGAAACGCCACAGGCATTGCATAGTGCAGCTGCGGCTGAACAGTGCTAACTCCCTCCCTTTCGTTTTTCGGAGGCATCTAAACGATGTAAATGTGTGTACTTTAGCCCGAATTGATCGGCACAGAGTTGGCAATGTTAGCCCGGGGTTACGTATCAGCACCACATTTAGTGCTTGAATTATGATAAGAAGCGCTGCTGGTGGCAGGACAGGGTCTTACTGTAGCAAGATATGCTCCAAGCATAGACAATGAAGACATATTTACACAATTTCACCCTTACGCTTAATGATGCTTTCTTTAGAATGTACTGGAGCGACAAGGCTATTGCTAACATAGTTGACAAGTAATGGAAGCTAGCCTCCAGTGAGCATTATTTAAACCACAGGGCGGAATCACACACTCACCTCAGTAGACTGGTCCTGCTTTAGGACTGATTTTTACAGTCGTATGAAAAGTCTGGCCGCACCAATTGCTTGTTTTATAAATATACACTAATCCCTTGCTTTTTGCGGGGGTTACGTTCTAAGAGCACCCACGATAGTGGAAAAACCACGTTGTTGTGTTTTGGTAAAAAAAATGCCTAAAAATGCCTATTTATATAGTGTAAACCCTAAATATGTCCCCAAACACGCTCCCAGAATTCAGTTTAATGCATTACCCTTATAGAAAATGTAAAGGTAAACCCATCTTTTAATTTAAATTCCCTGCCAAGATATGCAACTCGGAAGGTTGTGTGGCAAAAGTATTGGGACACCCGGTTTTTGGAGAATAAAACCTGATCTACTTGGGCTAAAAGTACAAATGAGGGCTTGTTGGAACTGTGAAGTACCTAAATGTGAAGTTTGAAGTGTCTGAGTGCTTTCCCCACCGAGATGTGCAATGGAATGTCGCGGGACAAAAGTACTGGGATACCGCAGCGAGGTAAATGGGTCCCCTTGTGTGAAAACATCCAGAAAAATATACTTATTGCCACAAAAAAGCAAAAAAAGGCGGAGGATATTTGCAGTTTCCACATTATTGTGGGGATTTCCATGTAAAACTATGAGTTCGGTTCTCAAAAAAAATCTGTGTGTGACTGAATCCGTGACTCCTGATCCGCGTAAAACTGGGGGATTACTGTATATATATTCATGTGGCATATATATATTTTACTTTTATTCAAGTGCCGTATATGTGTTTTTATTTTTTCCAGTAAATTAAACTAAATTAAAGAAATAAAATCTGCAGAAAAATGTGTGGGAAATTTTCATTTACCTTTGCTTTGAATATCAACAAAATATGCATTTTGACGGAGAGGGGGATTTTAAAACATTCGCATACGACTACAAGGGAAGCATTTAAGAATTAGTACTTTTTAATTATGATCTTTTTATTATGTAACTCTTTGCCATTATGTGTTATTGTTTCAGAGTATGATCTGGAGCCATGTGAGGATCCTGGCGTGCCACGGTTTGGCCGGCACAGCGGTGGCAGCTTTGGCATCGGTGACTCGTTGAGTTTTCAGTGCGAGCCGGGCTACCGGCTGCAGGGACCGCGGGCCATCACGTGCCTGGGCGGCGGACGGCGCACGTGGAGTGCCCCTCTGCCAAGGTGTGTGGGTACGTGGTCAGCAGCTTTCATTCGCTTAGACGTCTCCACTACCGACAGGTCCTTCATGGTTGCATTGGAGCATGGCGGGGACATCCGACAGACTTGTCAAACATAGTGGATGTTTGGTGGTTGGGTTGGGGGGTGTTGACAGACAGCTGGTTCCGAGCGGAAATGTCAAAGCATAGTCTTGTAGTCCTGGGGCACCTGTCACTCTGTCTGAAGATTTTGATGGGGTAGGGGCATTGAAGAAAACTTTTGGCTGTTTGGAGCGCTGATCTGGGGTCAGTGTGGTGACAGAGACTAATGCTGTCTGTCCTAATGTCGTTATGACAGCTAACAGCTACTGGGAGGTCATTATAACCCGAGCTGGGTAGCTCAGTGTCAGGCTGTCCAGTGACTCGAATGCAACTCATGAGTGACAAGGTCGTATACTGTGTTCCAATAGTGTCCTCCACAGGGAGTGAGTGAGTGAGTGTGTGTGTGTGTGTGTGTGTGTGTGTGTGTGTGTGTGTGTGTGTGAAGGTGTGTGTATGTGGGTGTGTACGTGTGATGAACCCTTACTTATTTCAGCCCTAAGATATGCAGTCAAAAATCTTGACACACTTGAATGTGCTTTTCATAAAATTTAAGATGTGAATCTAAAGGCTTATAGGCTGAAGGATCTAAAGATACTTTTTTGGACCTATCCATGCTCCACACACAGATGTTGCTTCACAGAATTTTGACAAAAATTCTATTCAATTTATTGGCAAAATATGCACATTTTGCCTTGTTATTTGTCATATACAGTTTGCATGCATGTAAAAGGACACACAGATCAAAGCACTACAGTTTTTCAGTTTATCTTGAATACAGTTTCAAGCATTCTTTGAACTTGTCCAACCGTGGCAACAGTGAGAGTTGTATGGCTTTATGTCTGGAGCATGGTGAGGTTTAAGACAAAAAGTAGTGAAGTCTTATAGCAATAAATAAAAAAAAGATACAAAGCATAGATGGATACAAATTCAATGTTTTTGCCAAAATAAACAATAGTGATATATGTATATATATATTAGGGGTGTCTAATTAACACGATCAGTTAATCACAGAAAAAATAATGCATAAATGAAAATTAAAAAATGAACGCTGATTAATCGTATCACGTCTCTTGAACCCGGTCCGGTGTTCTGTAAAAACATGCTACCCATCAAGATGTGCTACCATGATGTTCTGCACATGTGTAGTTCCACAGTCTTGGGATTCAGTGCCACACCCACAAGTCTGTGCTATCTTGGGACACTGGCAGCTGTATAAACTTCTAGGGAGCATTTTTCAACAAGGCAGCATAAATCATCAGAACACCCTGCTTCATGGTAGCATTTCTCAGTGTTATAACCTGACTGTATAAACTGGCTCTATGCACCTCTAGAAATCAATCTATCTATCTAAGCTCTTCTCATTTAAATAAGATATATTTTTTTCGGTAGGGTAGCATGAGTTGATAGACTACTTATGAGTATATATTTTAAATAAAATATATTTTTCTCTTATTATTTGTCTATTTCTCATCATTATCAGTGTTATAAACTGACTATAAACCGTATTAACTGTATAAACTTAAAGGGAGCATTTTTCAACAGGGTAGCATGAATCGATAGACTCTGCTGTCAATTTTTCATCAGAACCCCCGTGCTTCTATTTACACTCTCTTAAACTGCACCTTAGAGATGGACTATGTTCTATCATTGTTCCTGCCTAAGCATTTTTTATTTTTCCCTCAGCTTATTAGATAATATTTTTGATTGCTGTGACCGTTACTGCACATGATCAGTGCAAAAACAGTTATTAAATAAAAGAGACATTGAAAGTCTGTATTACTGATTATTTATATTTTTAAATACTTTTAAAGCAAACATGGTTGTGATTAATTTAGATACATTTTTCAGAGAGCTTGGAATTAATTTGATAATTGTTTTAAAATTGCATTACACCCCTTATATATAGTGTTATAGTGTAAGAAAAAAATATAATTTCATATTTAGATTTTTTATAATATTGTAACATTATAGTTTTATAGTCACTATTATTGTAAAATGTAACAAAACTGTCAAAAATGGTTCTTTATGAGCTAGTGTGTCCAGAGTTTTGACTGCTACCATTATTGCTCTTTCTTAGAGCCATACTTATTGTCTCTTATTATTTACTGTGTGTGGATCTGACATTTAGCCCTGTCGATCCTTATCGATCTCCTCGTCTCTCATAGCTGAATGCGGCTCGACGGTTTCTCAGAACGCCGGCGTTTTGCTGTCTCCAAACTACCCTTTGAATTACGAGAACAACCACGAGTGCATTTATAACATACAAGTCCAGACGGGGAAAGGCATCAACATCTCCGCCACCACCTTTCATCTGGCTCAAGGTGATGTTCTGAAGGTAAGCAACGAGAAGAACCACCTCTAGTGAAGGATGAGGGATGATAAGCAAACGCTATGAGAGCACTAAGCGGCCAGCGATCCATCCGTTTTGTTTACCGGTACCTGACACTGTCAAGGCTCAGCGTTGGGCCGTGCTTTTTTTTACTCTCTGCTTTAATCATATTGGAGTCTGTTAGGAACATTACTAATGGTTAGATGCTCGACAGCCAGTCTAGAGAAACTCAGATAAGGGGTGGAACAGAGCTTCTGACTGAGCGTTTATGACCGTCTGGGTCATCGCTCACAGCAGCAGTATCCTCACACCTCCTCTGAGCTGTTCTACGTTTACGTTCACTTTTACAGCATTTAGCAGGCGTTCTTAACCAGAGCGACATACATCAGTGCTCAAGTAGTCTACATCTGTTCTTCATACCTGTAAAGCTGCACTAAGATCAACACCTGCTTGTTATTAAGTCACTGCCAGCTAAGTTCTATAGGCCTCCTTTCTGTCAGTAAGAATGCATGAGGGTTTTTATGGTTAAGTCCCTGTTGGTTCTCTGGTCGTCAGGTGTACGATGGTCCAGATAACACAGCGGACGTCATTGGGGCATTCTCCAGCTCCTCCATGCTGGGGGTCACTCTGACCAGCACCTCCAACCACCTCTGGCTGGAGTTCTACTCCGACCAGGACGACACGGGCCAAGGGTTCAAACTCAACTACAGCAGTGAGTTCCCTTCTTCTCCACCATTTCTCTCTCTCTCTCTCTCTCTCTCTCTCTCTCTCTCTCTGTTTCTCTATTTTTCTCTCTCTCTCGCTCACACTCACAAATACACACTTTTTCTCTGCTCTCACAGACTCTCTCTCTCTCTGTCGCCCTCTCTCATTTTCTCTCACTGCCTCTCTCTTATCTATTTTCTCCATTCTCGCTTCTTTGATTCCCTCTTTCTTATTTCTGCCTCACGCTCTTATTTCATCTCTTTCTCTGTCCATCTTTCTCTCGTTCATCTTTTTTCTCTTTTCTCTCGCTCTGTCTTTGCTTTCTCTCTACCATCCCTCTCCCACTACTGTTTCTTTTTTCCATCTTTTTCAGTCTCTCTGTCTTCCTTACTTCTCATTCTTATCTCTCTCCCTCTATCTCTTCCTTTTTCCGTCTTTCTCTTGCTCTTCCTCCTTTTCTCTCACGCCTTTTCTCTCTTTCTCTCTCTCTTTCTCTTTTCCCTTTTTCTCCCTCTATGTCTTCCTTTTTTCACCTTTCTCTCTCTCTCACTCTCTCTCTCTCTCTGGCTCTCTCTCACATTCTTTCTGTCCCCTCTAATCTCTCACCCCAGTTACAAGTAATGAAATGTATGACCTCAGTTAATTTTCTCTTCTTAATTAATTTCTTCATTTCACTGACAGCTTGGACTCTTTGGTAAAATGGCTCTTCTTCTGCTCTCTCTCTCTCTCTCACACACACACACACACACACACACACACACACGCCACACGCACATTAACAGCAGCTTGACTGAAGATTAGAGCACTGTAGAGAATGCACGGTGGCGTTTAATTTGCTTTGTTTGAAATTATAGGTCTCTACGTCTACCAGTGCTAGTGGCATATTATTTGAAATCTTAATCATAAAGCCAGTGCGACTCCACCATGATTATAGGTCATGATTCAGCCATCACAGCCCCTGCGTGAGGGAAAACAGCGTCAAGAAGCAGGAGGCTTCAGCCTCTGCCATCGCACAAATGAAGGAACTGGTCTTGGATAGTATTCCGCTTGAATTGTGTCACTTATGTGTGGGCAATTAAGCTATTAAAGCTTATTTGATGTGCCCATATCTTTATTATATCTGCCCACACATCACTCCCCAATTATGAGAAAAATATACACTGCTGTCATGGGAAATACACTATACATAACATTTTATAATCAGGGTTTTTAGTCATTTAAAACTGGATTGCAGATAATGGTATATTTTGTATTATATATATTTTTTTATATGCCTGAGCAACCTCACAGATTTCAAGTAAGTAGGAAGCTGTAGATGGTAAAACTGGGGGTTTCATTTGGATAAATCAACAAGTAGCAAACTAACAAAAGCAGCAGGGCAATGGAAAGAGCTCCAGTTCCCCTGAAGAGCCTCCACAGTAACAAGAACCCCTGAGCTGCATGAGTGAGAGCGAGAGGTTGTATCCATTGACTGTACACAGTCAAATGCAAAAGTTTGGGCATTTGTCATATATGTTTAATTAATGTATATATCAAATATATACAGTCAATTAGTATATGTATATAACATACACTATATGGACAAAAATATGGGACACATCTCTTAATTATTGAATTCAGGTCCCTTTCTTCACGTGAACCTTTTCTATTCCAGCATAACTGCGACCCAGTACACAAAGTGAGCTCCATAAAGACATGGCTGGAAAAAAAATGGCTGGTGGAAAGCCTTCCAAAAAGAGTGGAAGCAGTTATAGCTGCAAAGGGGGACCAACTCCATATTAAAGTCTATGTATTTGACTGCAATGTCAAAGTCCCTGTTGGTATAATGGTCAGACGTCCCAATACTTTTGTATAATATATATTAGTGTGCATATCATATGTTATTTACACAGTCAGTGAGTGTACATATTATTTGTCTAATTTTTGCAGTCCGTTATTTAGCCCTGGTCAAATTACCTTCGTTGATTTTCTAAGCAAAAATAGCACACAAAACTCAAACACAAAGTACCTGTGTGTTTGCATTGCTTGGACCCCTAATTGCATGTGAATTCAGACGTTTAGTCTTGTGGTTTTTATGCAAGTGATTGGGTTTCTTCTCAGGACCAGTGGCTCGGGCTCAATCTGACCAGAAATTCCTCCCACTCCCCCTGCGCCTGTCAAAGATGCAATCTCCCTAATGGACTGCGACTCGTGTAATTTTGCGAGCGCGCGGGTTCTAGTAAGACTGTCATAATGTTTGGCATTGTGGGGGATTATATCAGTGCAGCAGAGCGCGGCAGGATAGCCCAGAGACACTCTGGAGGAACGGAAGATGCCAAATTTCCATATGAAGTGGAAAAGCAGTGGTGTTCCACGCGTGTGCACCGTTACATAAGCTGACAAATCTATGTCGCCTCACAGAGCGTTAGTTAGGATCGCTGGGCCGGGGAGCGCTGCAGCAAACAGATGACTGCGGCTCAGGCTCGGTCTTGGAGGAGTTTACTCAAAACGATAACGCGGCTGACAGCGCACGCAGGAAAAAGTGGGGACTGGTTAGAACTCATTTACAAAGTGCTGACCAGCCCCTCGTTCACCATCAGAAGTGTTAGCGTTTTGGGAGTATGTGTTGTTGTTGGTATAATAAGTCACTGAGTGTCATATTTATGAAATGTCAACGACGAGCATCTGGGGGCTGTAGTAATATATGAAGGTGCCTCCAGAGTGATGAACAGAGCTGGAGATGATTTTAAAATGACTGAGAAAGCCATAGAACGTCTAATCGAATTTGACTAGGACTGTCACAGTTAAGGAGGAATGTTTCAAATTCTCCCTGAGATATAAGCAGTCTGTCATTTAATATGAAATAATAACCAGTTTATTTATCCAAACCCACCGGTGAACCTACATGTGGGCTATTTTATGTAAAATAGGGCTAATTTTAGACAGAAACTTTATTGTAAAAGAATGTCTGCCACATATGGCGATGTGTTTATGACCATTTGCAAGAGAACTTTTAAAGGCATTAAAGTCTTCAGACTTCTGGTTCCGTTCACCAATAGTGTGAACAGTTCTTGCATTTTTTCTAGGACAGAGCATTTCACATCAAACTTACTCTAAAAGACTCTAAACTACTTTAATACTTAAGTAAGCAGGATTTTGCAAAATCTGTAGAATTCCTCTTTAATTGAGTGAAATGTTGCTGTTGCTGTCTGATGAACACCTCCATTTATTTGTTGCTTAGTTTATATATATATATATTTACTCTAAGTTGCTTAGTTCAGTCTTCATTGAAATACTGAAATGATGTTTATTATCATATATATATATATATATATATATATATATATATATATAGAGTAAACTATTTTACTGCGTACTG
>JBBPCY010000077.1:0-35866 GCA_037974405.1 Brachyalestes nurse
TGAATTTAATTCATTTTGGAATAAGGCTGTAACATAACAAAATGTGGAAAAAGTAATGCGCTGTGAATACTTTCCGGCTGCACTGTATATCATGCAAATGTAATTGTGCAAAACACACACCATAGCATGGTAGGTGTATTTTTCACTATACTAAACATTATCATATAGAGTATGTGAAATGTGCTCTATACCATACTTAATATGGCTATGCAGTATCTGTGAGAAACATGGCATACTTCAGTTCACAGGCCACTTCATCCTGCAACCATCCGTTTGTGCAATACTACCAACAAAAATAGCTCCATGCATGCATTAGCTCGAAAGTCTTGGTGTCTATGCCTACAACTCTTAGAGTTTCTCACTCTCACAACAGTTGCTTTTCATAGTAGCTCCTGAATCATACAATCATTCAATAATTAATGAGATTGATAATAAGTTACTGTTAGTTGGGTTAAACAAGTAGTTTTCGAGGGTTGTATTATCCGACCCTGGCTTATGAAGGGTTAAAGCAACTAGGCCAGCTTTGTAAAATAATCTTCAGCTATCTGCCATCATCTCTATGTTTTAGCCACACTTTGGGCACGTTTGTCACTTTACCTTATAAACATCTCTCTATCTCTCTCCTCTCTCTTACAGGATGTTTATGTGGCTGTGAAGCTGGTGTGATAGGTGTTATTTTTCACAGTTTTTGCTGGTATAGAGGAAGCTACCAACATTTCTGCTTTTTTTCCTTGTTGTTTTCTCTTTCACATAATCATCATGATCTCACCAGGCACATGCCATTGTCCAAGACAGCATGTGATATCATGATGTTTTTCACTAGCAAGGACATCAGTCTTAAACTGAAGGCCACTTAGGTCTCATGTGTGCTTCCTGATCCATATTTAACACATGACCCCATGTGATTTAATAGAGCAAATCACAAACGGGTTTGAAGATTGCTGGAGTGCTGAATGATTCCAGAAGATATGGTTATAACTTGGTTACTTGACCTGATTGTTCAAATACAATATCAGTGTCTTTTATTTAAAAAATAATCCAATGGAATTTATTCCCTCTGTGAATTAGCTTTGAGGTTAGGTTCTCAGTTTGAACTAGAATGCATTTGCGTGAGAAAATGCAAAGTGTGATTGCTATGGTTACTGTGGCTGTTATTACATGGTTGCTATGGTGTTGGTAGATGGTTAGTAATAGTGCGGCAGTTACAATCTGGCCTACAATTTTAACTTTTTAACTTTATGTGAGAGAACTTTTGGAGGCGGGTGTCTGGTTCCATTCACAACCAGTGTGAGCAATTCTGGCTTGCCGTCTCACATCAAACTTGCCGTGAACCTTTTAAAGCTTTATTATGGGGAGTTACCCTTGGGGGGACTTTTATTTTCACAGTGTGCGAGGGGGCACTACATGCATGGGTGTGTAGACAAACCGCTCGGAGATTCAGAGGAAAAAACGTAACTTGTCGCCTTACTATACTTTACTGAGCCTCAGGCACATTTCTCACCCAGAAAGATTAAGATAGGGCCCCAAAATCGGCTAGTTGAGCTTGCTAGTTATCTAGTAGTGCTAAAACGAGCAATCAAGGCTGATTAATGTTCAACGGCAGTGAAACAGACGTTTCTTTTTGTAACTGACCTTAGCTTTAGTGTCTTGAAGGCTGTTTATGAGTCTTTAACTCTCTCAGGACTGATTTGTTGCTCTGCGTTTGTCGCTTTGCGCCTGCTGTAGCGGTGACGTCACAATGCATTATGGAAGCTAACAAAGCTAAAAAAAAAAAAAGTTTCCTTTACATTTGATTATTGTAAAGGGCACATGTGAGCCATGTATACATCTAGGCATCTGAGCTTCATGTGTTTTGGTATCGACCACCTACGCGATGGACAGGGGAGAAGTGGCAGGTTGTGTGAGTGGGTGTGTGGGTTCCTCATTACAGTTTCTCATCGTAGGTGCGTTCTCGTGCAAATGCCCACCACAGAATGTTCCGTCAAGTTTTGGGTTGGTTCAGAGGGACAGTCACATTACTTTTACCTCGCTGGTTACTCAGAACTGAAGTTAGATGATGAGTACTTTTCATGAAATCTGAGCTGTCACCAGGGAGAGCCCCTAAATCATCTGTGATTTACTCAAACGATTGCCGGCTCCTGATATGAGATGTGATTGTTGTAGACTTCATGTTGCTCGGGGACAAACATGAATGCTTTTGTAAAGGACCCTGCTTCCTGTTTTTTCTTTTACATAAATATTACTAAATATACTTAATAACAACAAAAGCCATTATACAGTAAATAGTGATTTTATGTACAGTATATCCGTGTGCTGCTTGTGGAAGTCCAGTATTACTTGCAGTTTCCATCAGAAACCTGATTTGACTCAGTCAGTCCTTTATTAACTTAAATCAGGGGCTGCTGATGGAATTTCACAAATCTAAGCAATGATCTGGAAGCGAACCTGTGTTCTCCTCACCGGCTCACACAATATCAACTACGTTTACAAAGAAAACAAATCTTGATACTTTTTACTGCTTTCTTGTTTGTTTGCATCTATCTGGATGTAAACTTTGCCAGCAGAAAGACACTTCATCGCATGCTGAGAAAATGGCTTTAAACTATCTGCATGGGAGCCTTTTTGCACAGTACTGTAAATAAAGGTGCCAGAAAAACTTCTTTGCATGATGTCCTAGCAGAACCTTGTTTTGATACTTCTAAAGAAAGTTGTAACGAATAGTTCTTTAAAGTACCAATTATGGGTGAGATGTGTGAGTGTGAAGAACCTTTTTACATTGTTTAAAGAAGCAATAGGTTCTTGGAACCCTTAAACTGGTTCTTCACACTCACATAACTCATTTACACTCATGGTTCTTCAGGGAGCTTAAATGGTTGTCTGGTGACCATTTGATGCGTCTTTTATTTTGAAGAGTTTACTCATGCAAAATGATGCACCTTCTATTTTTCATTTGAATGTTTTCTACATTATTACAATCTCCTACCCTGTGTAAGAAGTCTAAAGCTGTAAAGAATATGAATGCATGTGTCTATGTGTGTGCACGCATGCACACGTGTGTGTGTGTGTGCGTGCACGCATGTGTGTGTGTTTACACTCATGGTACGCTCAATAATATTGCTAAACAGGGTCAGTGGAAGGGAACATTCTGTGGTTTGTCTAGGTGTAGGTTGGTGGCAGACATCGACGCAGCTATATTTATTTAGTGGTCTGATGACAATCTGCTTGCTAACACTGACACTGGTGTAAGTTGTCATCTGGTGTAAGTGTCAAGCAGGATTAAAGCAATTTTTGAAAAAAAAAGAGTGTCTGGCCCCATATTAAAGGGGAACTGATGCTTTATGGTCAGGAAATGGCGTAATACCCCACAGAAAAATAATCTAGATGGGTTGGGATTAAATTAGACACTCATGTATCTTAGAAGAAAAACAGGATGTCTGTGATGCATGAAATGTTTTTTTTACAGAGGATCTACACTCCAAGTGCTTTGATGGTTATGATCTTTAACACTTAGTGAGAGCTTCCAAAACACCTGAGCTGAAGACCATGTGGTTCCTCACACTAAACTGTATGAGAGACTAAAGGCCAAAACGACAAAAAATCCAAACCCAAAAGTTAGGCTGCTGTTACACCTGTTTGTGGTTGTTGGGGCTCTCTAGAATGTTCTCCACCGACCAGAAAAATTCTTCTCACATTGTTCTAGAACATTCTTCCTTCATTTCACACTGTTTTAGAATGTTCTCCTAGACTCACGTTTTTCTATAATGTTCTCCCTCCATTCACAGTTCTAGAATGTTCTCTTCTACTCGCATCGTTCTAGAAAGTTCTCTCTAAATTCACGGTTTTATAATGTTCTCCTCTACTCACATTGTTCTAGGGGGTTATTCTTCCATTCACTTAGTTCTGGAATGCTCCCCTTCCCACCAGATAGAACTGTTGTGTGAATGATCTCCCTCCATCCACGGTCTAAGAAAGTTCTCTAGCATTTATACTGGTTTGGATTCACATTTACATGTTGTTCCCTTTCTAGAATATTCTCCCTTCATTCACACTGTCCCATGTGAAAAAAAGAAAAAAAAAGTTTATTTGAAAATGGCCAAAAATGTCTTTTTGAAACATATTTGGAATGAAACAATGTATTCACAAAAAAAAAAAATAATAATAATACATACTCATATATTTTGTTGCCATATGATGTTTTAGAATGTTCTGTCTGTTCACACAGTTGCAGAAAGTTCTGTCCCAGTGCACTAGACTGATCTGTGGTCTGAAACAGGTGATTTCTAACTTCAGAATGCTGGTGTTTATTGAAGGGGTCAGTATGGCATGGCCTTCATCTCTCCTGACCAGCCATCTTCTCACTTTTTTGGATTCTGTGCCATATGGTGTCACATGCAAGTTTATGTGACTGACCGCAAAGATAAACAGACCTTGATAAACAAATGGAAAAGCAGAAGGTGACGAGACACTTCTATATTCTTTGTTCCTTGTTTGTCTGCTCCTGTCACGTCACGCTGTTGATTTCCCTGACGCAAACATAGTTTGATGTAAACCAAAAAAAAAGGCTCCTCGAAAGGTCAAATGTTTTGGTCAAGCAGGGCTACTCGACCAGACAGACATGCTGAGGTGAAAGTTAACCAAAGATCAGAGCAAAGCTTCGGCAGTGTTGCTGTACCTGAAACACTCGTATTACACCACCCACACTAGCCTGCCACCCTCATGTGTCATTGCTGTCAGTGCTGTTGCCTTTCCACTAATGGACGAAAAGTACACCTGTATGATAGGTGTTTATGGTAAATGCAGATTCAGGTTGATACATTACATGTCTGAAAGTTTGTAGACACCAGCTTAAACCACATTTCTTAAAGGCTATTAATAGTGGTTTTGTCCCTTTGCTACAATAGAAGCCTGTATTTTGGAAATACAAGAAGTTGGAAAACGTGAGAATTTGATAGCAGTCAGCCATAAGACCATCACTTAGAATGTATGTACATGTCTCTCTTGTACACATGATCTCCTTGCTTGAGGGCTTGATGGACAGCTTTAATATTCTTGTTTGCATGAAAATGGGCTCATTAAAGACTATGGCGGTCTAACTGGTGAGCTGAAGTTGATTTGTCTGCCAGCGTCCGCAGATGATAACTCCAGTGACGGTACAGCCTCAAGCTGGAACTGTCTGTTTAGAGCAGGGTTATTAAACTAATGTCACAAAATCACCGGATTTCAAGTCGTATGAGAAGACTTCTGTTTGTATGTCCTGGTGCAGTAACAATATACCTGTATATTCAACCACGAGGTATTCAAATATGTGCTGGCTCTGTTCCTGGAGATACTTTTTTTTTTTGCTGCTGTCAGTCAGTGTACTGTGTAAACTTGATCTCGTAAGAAGAGTGTGTGCTGCTCAAAAAAGAAAAAAAGCCCTGAACCGGTGGCTCCTGTTTTCAGCAGGGCTGTTATAAGCTAATATGCATTCTAATGCAATATTGCATCATGAAAAGACTATTATTGGTTATTCTACTGATGATGCACTTGATATACTTATCTATACTACTCAATTGCTCAGTAACTACCTCAGCATCGCGAATCATTTTGTACTGATAATTTTGATTTTTTGATTACGTTTTCACAATGAGTAAGTTTTGTACATATAGCTTCTTAAACGCGGGCTCTATTCATGGTGATACTACAGAAAGGGAGGGGAACGAAAAAAAAAGTAGCACCACACAATGTGCGTCACTCTGTGGTTAAACACGGAGGTTTATAAGCTTCTGCAAACCAGACCGTGCAACACAAAGAGTCAGGAGCTCAGACAGACCAGAGTCATCCCTTTCACTCTCAGACAGACAGGTAAGTAACACAGGGATCCATCATCCACACTATATATCTTAAGACCTTCTGGGCTTCATTGCAATTATTCAGTACTTTAAGTGAATTCTGGCTACTGATTTAAAATTTCTCCTGAGTCTCCAAAATGTTTGTGCTTATCCAGCCAAAACTAATGTGATGTTCTGATTTCAGATTTCAGAGAAAATCATGAAGAATATAACCGAGGCCTTGACTACGCTCCTCACATTAACAAGCACGCAGAATGTAAGTATACCTGAAATGATAAAAGTTACCACATTTTAACGATTAGTGTTTACATTTAGATTTGGCAGTCAGCACAACATCTATGCATTGTAGTCCACAAGAAAACACATCCCTCACACTAGTAAGCCTAGACTTCAAATTCAAATTTGCTCGTAAGCTGAGATTTTATCAGAGATGGAGTCAGTTCTCCACTATCAGATCACTCACATACTTATTTTGTATCTTCAAAACCAGCCATTCACACTAATGTACACAAAAATATTGTTTACGGATTTGAGCTTTGCTAAGCTTGTTCTCCTTTTTGTCTCCATAGGATGACTTTGGGAGTGGGTCCACCACTGATGATTATGATGCCGATTTGGAGTTCGTCTCCTTGTGTGATAAGAGCATGGTGCGAAACTTTCGCAAGTACTATGAGCCTCCCCTATACTTGCTTATTGTCCTCCTCGGCTCGGTGGGCAACCTGCTGGTGATCTGGATCTACATGCACTTCAAGCACCGCCTAAAGACCATGACGGATGTGTATCTGCTGAACCTGGCCATGGCTGACCTGTTCTTCTTGTGCACTTTGCCCTTTTGGGCAGCCGATGCCATCAATGGCTGGACCTTCGGCACACCCTTGTGCAAGGGCGTGTTCGCAGTCTACAAGATCAACTTCTTCAGCAGTATGCTCCTGCTTACCTGCATCAGCGTGGACCGCTATGTTGTGATTGTGCAGACCACCAAGGCACAGAACTCTAAGGAGCTGCGCCTCACCTACAGCAAGTTTATCTGCATCTTCGTGTGGCTGCTGGCCGTGGTGCTGAGCATTCCAGAGCTCCTCTTTGCCAACGCCAAACAGGACTCGGAAGGCAACAGCTACTGTACCATGATCTACTGGAACAACACAAACAACCGCACCAAGATCCTGGTCCTGGCTCTCCAGATCAGCATGGGCTTCTGCGTCCCACTGCTGGTGATGATCTTCTGCTACTCCAACATTATCTACACCTTGCTCAAGGCCAGGAACTTTGAGAAGCACAAGGCTCTGCGCGTCATCCTGGCCGTGGTGGCCGTATTCATCCTTTCTCAGCTGCCCTATAATGGCATGCTGGTGATGGAGGCCGCACAGGCTGCCAACACGACCATCACGGACTGTAACGAGGCCCAAAGTTTTGACATCGCCACCCAGGTCATGAAGAGTGTGGCCTACACACACTGCTGCCTCAACCCGTTCCTGTATGCCTTTGTCGGGGTGCGTTTCCGAAAGGACCTGATCAAGCTCATCCAGAAGAATGGTTGTTGGCGATCCTCTGCAAAGCCCTTCAAGCCGGGAACCCCACTCCGCTCCTCTGTCATGTCGGACGCAGACAGCACCATGGCCCTTTCACTGTAAGAGTGGCCGCAGGAGAGCTTTGGTGCCTCAGCAGGCCTCCGTATTTGCAGCTGTCCTTGGTGGGCGGAACTTTGACTTTAAGACAGGGACTCCCATTCCCTTGAGCTGGAAAGGAAACTCTGTCAACAAGTCTAAAAGCGGGTATGGATTAGTCCTAGTCTTAGACTAAACTGGATGAATCACCATTGGCTGAATCACCATTAGCTTTAATCTGGAACTGGGCCTAAATTCAGCAACCTGTAAGTCATGGTTGGCCAAGTGTTGGCCAGAAAGTGTTCTGCAAAATGACGTGGTCATGCCCAGTGTGTTGTGGACAATGGTGGTTCACTGCCCTTTGGTTGTGACAAAGTGTTGTGAATGCCTAAAAGCCTGAAATAAATACACTGGACTGTGTAGCAACAACTCTGCTTTTTTTCCTTTTTTATGAATGTATGGATATTCCCAGTATCCATGTTAGCATTATTTTATTAAGTATAGTATGTTGTATTGTAAAATGTTCTGTTTTGTTCTACTGAGCTCTTGGAAATGATGTACAGGACGCCTCTTTGTACTGGTCTGTGGGGCCAATTCCACTGTGAATATTCATCTCTTTGACCTTCAGGACTTCATGTTTTGACTTCATGCTTTCCTTCAGTCACTATCGTTATTTTATCCTTTTTGTATTTGTATTCAGTGAAAGTGTGAGTGTGAGCAAAACTGAGCCAATGTTAATAATTGCTGCTTTTTGTACAAACAGACTGAATTAAATTCCAGTTGAAACAAATCTTTTTACGATTTGATTTCTGCTACCCAGTCCCAGTGTGGGTACACACACACACACCCACACACACACACACACACACACACACACACACACACACACACACACACACACACACACACACACACACACACAAACAAACACACACACACACCACAATCAACCACACATTAAAGTATACCAGACAGAAACATGAGACAGTGGCCAGCTATAGCAACTACAAGTTCAGCTTTGTTCATAAGCAGAAGTTCATGCTTTAGTGACGTGCAGCCCGCTTGTTTACTTGTAGAATGTTTCGTGCGAAGGTCTGGCGCACTGCCGCAGAGAGAGTACCTCGCACTACACTGCGGTTAGAGAACCGTTATGAACGTGACGTACATTGTCTGCTTACTAAATTCACCACGGCCCTTGAGGGGAAACCATCGTGTCACATGGCAAACATAGAAAGTACCTGAGCATTCAAAACAGTGAATGATGAAATGTGATGCAAACTTTCATTTATACAAACCCAAAATGCCTAACCTGAGTGTGATGGCAATTTCGTACCATCAACATACCATTCACATTCAGTACAGAATACTCGGTATTCTCACAATACATGCTCCAGTGTAAATGAACAGTCGTCTTCAACTGTTTAGGCACCCTCCCCCTCTCAGTGAGTAAAAGTACTCAACCTCTACAGAGAGCACACTACTGCACATTTTATAAGTGCTGTGTAAAATGTAAATAAAACAGAATGATAATTTGCAAAACATTTTAAAGCCTCATTTAACTGGAAATAGATCAAAAACAACATATCAAATGTTGAAACTGATTTTTTTTTACTGTATTATTGATACCAGCAACACATTGCAAATACGTTTAGACAGGGGCAACAAAAGATTGGATAACTATTTAAGGCGTGGCTGTCAGATGTCAGAGTGTCTTAGAGAGTAGTCTGCCACTCAAAAATAACCAACCTGGGGCCCCTCTGTGTTCAGAAACTGCTGGTAACAAAAGAGTTGAGCAGGGCAGTTCTGGTTTCCCTGCACAAACACACTAACTAACCTGCCAATCAATAGATCAGTTGAATCAGGTATATTTGAGTCAGGAAATTACCAAACTGTGCTGAACACCCATACTGAGCCAGAGCTGAACATCCTTGGGTATCGTGTATGGTAAATCTCTGCTATGGGAGAACAAGGACAACTAATACAAATCATACAGGGCAACATACATCCAGCAGAGGGCCCTAAACGAAGGGGGTTCTAAAAAAGTGTAAAAGTGTTGAAGTTTTGCAGGATTTCTTGATGTTTTCACAAAGATTAAGAGGACTTGATACCGTGGTACAAAATGTTCTGCGGTATATATGTGTGTTGTTATTCTGTACCCCAGCATGAGGTGAAATTGCCTCAAAAAAAACCACACACACACACACACACACATGCACACTGCCTCAGAGTGTGCTGCCTTCTCACGACAGGAAGTGGAATGGAAGTTCATAGTGACACCATGTTCTCTGCAGTAGAGGTGTACAGAACTGACCACATATCACATATTTTGCATGGAGGGATTAAATCTAGTTTCTACTCGGACTGCATGATTAACTTGATCAAAACCATAAACATAGTGATCAAGTGGAATCACGTCATCATAAAAAATGTTTCATACAGTCTTTGTGATGCACAATACATTTTTTAGGCCAACCTTTCCCAGGCCTGGTTCAAAGTCCACTGCTCGGCATACTTTAGTGTTTTCTCTGCAATACACCGGATCAGGCTAATTATTATAGGCCCCTTTCTCTGCAACACACTTGATCAAACTCATGAACACCCCCTTACTATGTTGAAGTGGGTGCATTAGAGCAGGAAAAGGGCTGCAGGGCAGTGGGCCTGCAGTACCAGTGTTGGAAAATACTGGTTTAAGGCTGTACTATATACCGTACAGGAAATGATTTGAAGTACAGTCTGAAGTGGGGCTGACAAGGATTTGATGAGATAGGTGGGGATGATGGAGGTAATGGTCTTTAGAAAGTACTCTAAAAAATACTCTTGTGTAGTTTATATCTTAATATCACTGGTCAACATAAAGCTAAGTGAATAAAGGAGAACTGCACAACTTCTCAGATCAATAGTGCATATACACAGTCATTCAGAGTGATTTGGTGTAAAATACGGCATTCTAGACCAAGAATTGTTCACAAAGGTGGTGAGATCAGACATTAGAAACACTTGATTATATGAATGACATGTCTGTATTTTCTAGTTCATTTTTAACATTTATATAATTATACTTGTATTTAAACAGCCAATTTTGGTTGGAAACAAAACGTTTAAAGTTGTGCATTTTTTTCTACATGGACTCCAACTTGATACAGCTAAGATATGCCATTATAAAAAGGCCTTGAATGAGAGCCTAAAACTGTAATGTATCAGATATACTCTACCTGTATGGAATCTTTATTACAAGCTTTAAATAACAAAATATGAAATGTTTCATGGCTTTTACAAGCTTCAAATAGTACAAGTTTAATATATAATGAGAATTACTATTATTGTACATTTTTAGGCTGTGCTTTGATATATATGGCCTTGTCATCACGTTAGTAACTGGTTTAATGCTACTAAAAGCTAAACCAGAGAAAACAATTACATGAATAAACAGGACCAAAAAAATATATGGTCTGATGTCCAAGACATTGTTTTAGGATAGTCTGGAGAGGAGGTTTTGGTTGAAAACATAGCACTGAAAACATACCCAAAGAAGCCTTTTCTGGTTTACTAATATTTGACCACTATCAGCATTATACATTTAGATTCATCTGACGTTCGAGACGACAAATAAGATAAGAATCACTACTTCTGGTCCCTATCACCACTATTGTAAAGAAATCAGTCAGAACGTTTCTCAGTAATGCCCCATTTCTAACCACTCTGAATGGCTTCGTTCTTTTAGGCAGCATTTTGAAACAGATGCATTTATAAAGAATTAAACTTTGCAATATCAAGTTTTAACATTTAATAATTCAGTTTATTTCTGGCCTTCAGAAATATGCTGGCGTGAGATCATAGACAACGAACCAGCCTCTAACAAAATGTAACTACCCAGAGTCTTGGATAACACCATCATTTCAGAGTTTATTTCCAAAACTTTCAATCGCCAGAGCTGCCTGAGTACACCACAGGTTCATTTATATGTAGTTAAATACTTATATACAAGTCTATGAAGATATATATTAGAGAGGTCCATGAGACGGACCTCACAGCTTTAGTGTTGCCTTGTAGCTTTATTTACCTTCCTTCCAAAGCCAATGTGTGTGAACTGTTCTATACAAGATAAGAACTAAACACAATTAATCATGATGTGCATGAACAGTGTATGCGTTTGCATTTATCCCCTATGAAATTCAGTCTTTTCCTAATCATCCTTGTCCTTGGCACCATGCTTTAAGATACGTGTGAACGCCACATAGTTGAAGTTGCCCTTCTTGTCAATAGGGGCTTCTCTGAAGAGCTCGTCCACTTCTTCATCTGTGAACCTGTCCCCCATGGTTGTCAGAAGCTCCCTGAGGTAGTCCTCTTGTATAAAACCTACAGAGATTATCGGGAAAAATGTTCAGTGAGGTCAGTACCACTTTTAGGTCACTCTACCCAAAGTATTTATAATGAAACAAACAAACTCGGCCCTTAATGTACCATTTTATCAGTACATGTGGGTATAACTGCGCTGTGACGTCGATTCATTTTAAAAGTTATGCTCATTATTTAGCCAGTAAACTGTTATTTTAAGGAGTTACCTGTCCCTTCCTCATCAAAGCAAGCAAATGCATTTCTGATGACATCCTCTGGGTCTGTGCCGTTCAGTTTTTCTCCAAACATCGTGAGGAACATCGTGAAGTTGATGGGACCAGGTGCTTCGTTCATCATGGCCTCAAGATATTCATCTGTGGGGTTCTTACCTGACAAAAACCATCGAGTTGGTTTACACTTAAATTTCAAAGTACGGATGTTGCACTTAATGTCCTTTCAAGCATTCCTAGAAGAATCTCCATTCACCGTTCGGTGTCACTACATCAGACAGATCAACCCTCTTCAGTAGGGATGGGTATTATTACATTTCACTGATATTGAGTCTGATACTGTTTTTGACATTGCTCTCCAAATTTTGGTGCAAAAAAAATGAATGAATGAATGAATAAATAAACAAATACGTATGTTGAAAGAATCAGCAGTTATTGTATTATTACTAAATTGACAGATATAACAATCTAAGTTGTTTCTTGAGTTTCCTGTAAATATGAGGGAGAAGCAATCGCTAGAAATGCAGCATGGTTTGTCCTGAAGCATTTCAATATTTCAGTAATGAGCAGTCAGGAACCAGTACCAACTTAGTAGTGGTACTTGATACCCATTCCTGCTCCTGAGGCTGTGTATTAGAATAGGCTTACCTAATGAAGCAAGCATGTCATGCAAGTCCTCCTTATCTATAAAGCCGTCCCGGTTCTGGTCAATCATGTTGAAAGCCTCCTTGAACTCTTGAATCTGAGACTGGTCAAACATGGCAAACACGTTTGAAGTGGCCCTCTGAGGACGCTTTTTGGTGGTCTTCCCCTTAGCCCTTTTGCTGGACATTTTGGCAGTTCTGTCTCTTTGCACTCTGAGGAAGGGGCAATGTTAGAACATGACATTCTTGACATCTTCTAATGAAATATGCTACTTTGCACAGTAGTCATCAATATGATGAAGCAGGATTAACAAATTATGAGAAAAAAACAATTTCTTTTACTGTTAAACAAAAAAGGTTTAAATGTCTCCATGACATTCTGAAGTTATGATGCTAGCTAGCTAATAGGTTAGTGAGTGGGTAACAAACTAGCAAACAACCATATCCTTACCGTGCTTATAAGATAACGTTAGCCTTAAAAATTAACTAATTGCTCATCTACAATGTGTAAGTGTGTTTCAGAGTCTGGGGTGCGTCAGTAAGTTGTCATGCAGATCTAAAGGAAAATAAATGGGTCAGGCAGCATGCTACATAAACACCCTGCCGTATGTAGATCTATAAGCCATATCCACAACATGCTTCAGTGAAGAATGCGTTAAAGATTAGCGGATCTGCGCATCTCTGCGTTTCTGCGCTACAGTGACGGAGCTAGCGAGCTACAGGGCTAACCCTGGCTTTACAAGCAGCAGACCAACATCCTCGAATAACAATAAACTGTTTCAACAGTGTATAACATAACAAACATTTGTCATAAATGCATAAAGACAGATAATTCACCTATCCAGATGAATACGAATGGACACCGGTTAGGCCTCCAAGATGCTTGTCATCAATATCAACACCCCCCCCTCCCCAGTGTTTCGTCTTGGGACAGTCCAGAGCCCTGGACACAGGACTGGAATGTTCCATGATTTGAATCAAAGGGGTGGATTTCCCTTCAGTTAGAGGTGGTGTGTTACACTGTTTATGATGCTGGTGCAACAAATTGCTATTAGTCTGAAAGACAAAGGTCGAACTTTAAAAGACGTAAAAACGTGTGTAAAAATGTGTATAAAACCAGAGCAGTGCACACTTTTATCAAGAGCCCACTTCAGCCTCCAAGGTCTGTAAAGTCTAAATATGCTCTGGTACAGAAAGACAAATATCACTGGAGGGGTAAAGTTTGTACAGGTGGCTTGTCAGTGCAAGCTAATAACACAAACTATTCTATGTCATTGGGTGGTTGGTGGTTTGGGGTGTTAGACTGTTATACGGACGTCACTAAGTGGTTATTATGCTGCCCCAGGTGTTTAACGGTTGCTATGTTAACCCAGGTGATACCTGAGGTGTTGCTTGGTGGTTGCTCTGGTGTTGCTAGGTGGTTGTGTTTATAGGCCGTTACTATGAGACTCAACGTGGCTACTAGGCTGTTGCTGTGGTTACTAAGGTGTTGCTCAGGGGTTGCTTTGGTAAAGCACACATTACTCTCGCTTTGTACTCTTACTTTAATGTTATTTCCCACTTTACTGGTGTTTAAAATAATTATAAAATTAGCTCGATTATTGGCCTGGGTTGGTGGGGAGTATAGTTTAAGCATTTACATCTATGGTATCTGGCAGACGCCCAGAGTGACTTACAGTCATCAGTGACAGGGACAGTCCCCCTGGGGCAGCTAGGGGTTAAGGAGTTTGTTCACGAACACACTGACAGTAAGTGTGGCTTTAACCTGAAACTGTGATCATCGGATGCATTCATTTTACACCGGGCTTTTCGTGATTTTACGTGTGTTTATAAGTGTTTTATGTAAACTGCGTTTCGAGCACCTGCACGCAAGACATTCTGCGTTCGTTCTACAGCAAAACTGGGAAAAACCCTCCCGCCGAATAGAATAGAATATTGTCATCGCAATACACAGGACTGTACAGTGCAACGGGATAAGATTTGCAGCTCTGTAGATTTTATATTGTAACTATTAGTATTAAATATATAAAGCATATAAAGCAAATAACAAATAAATAAGTGGAGACCATAACTAAATGGAGATCATGTGGAAACCATCATTTGTGTGATCACATGGAGACTAGAATTTAAGGGGAGAAAGTGGAGATATCAAGTGGAGAATGTATCCGCTGTACCAGAACAGACCAGTATTTAAGTATTTAATAAATGACTAAGAAATAGCTGGATGGATGATATAAAGAGACAGATAGATACATAATTTATTAATCCCAGAGGGAAATTCACAGTTTCCAGCATACACAAAAGCAAACTTAGACTAAAGGCATAGAATTAAGTAAGATTAACTAAGAGTAAAAATGTCTTAAAAGCAGACATAGTACACACGTGTACTATAGACAAACATGGTAAAACTTAAAAGGTAATGCTTGTGCGGTGTAAATTTACAGTCCAGTAATTCTTGTGCGTTGTAACAGATATATAACTAGAACTAACAGTATAGGTATAAAAAAATAGCAGCACGTCAGTATCAAGAATAAATAATTATGACAGAGTAAACAGTATTGAACGATATTGCACTGAGTGACATTCATATTGCTCTGTTTCTCGGAATGACACAGGCAGCGTAACACTACATCGAATTGAATTTTCAGAGACTGTTAAACCGTCTAACCACTAGAGAACCCCCCCCCTTCCAAAAAAAAAAACAGTGACACGAGGAAAACCAGGTTTTTCCTGTGGTAGAAGTTGATATCACACAGATAAAATATATTTTATAAGCAGTCTATCGAATGCTATCTTGAAGTTTATATAGCTACACTGGTTTATACAGATAAACCAGTGTCCCCAATACAAGGTAGCACAGATAAACCAGTGTCTCCAATGCAGGGGAGCACAGATAAAACAGTGTCCCCAGTGCGAGGTAGCACAGATAAACCAGTGTCCCCAATGCAAGACAGCACAGATAAACCAGTGTCCCCAGTGCAAGATAGTACAGATAAACCAGTGTCCCCAATGCAAGACAGCACAGATAAACCAGTGTCCTCAATGCAATATAGCACAGACTTGCATGCTTGGGACAGAATCCCAAGACTGTGCACATGCGCAGAAAGGCACGGTAGCACACCTCTGCGAATAGCATGTATCAACGGAACACCCGGCCGGTTGCCATGGTTTCTGTTTACAGCCCTTACCCGACTGACTGTTATCAAGAAGACGTGATTTGGGACAACTGACTTTTTCTTTTTTTTTTTACCAAAGTTTCCATGTAAAACCGAAACTGCCAGTGGCACACACCCAGACGTTGGAAATGAGTAACTGTCCCTCTAACAAAACGGCAATGCTATCAAAAGGAAGGTGCAGCCAGGTTTGTAGTTAGTGACTTCAGTTTTGATAATCTGGCCTACAGGCCTCCAGCTGAGTAAAAAAAGTGTGCACAAACTGTACGTTAGTGCTGGTTATTGTTGCCGAGGTGAACATTTCTACTTTTAAATGTTAGAAAGTACGTGTGTTAACGGCTTAAATGTGCACTTCTGATCATGTTCCTAGTTGAAACACCGTGAACAGCAGCCTATCAGAGCTGCGCCCCCGTTGTGTGTAGAGAGTGTGAGGAGAGCTGGGACGGGTCACGGTCGTTTCGACACAGGGCTGTGCAGTAGACCTGCCGACCCCCACACCACGTACGGCGTAAGTGGCCGGGTGCCAGCCTGCTCCAAACGAGCCAGTCCTGTGTTCAGCTTGTCTTCAGCTGGAGTGCTTGGCTCCCTGAACGTACCTTCTTTATTTCTTCCTTAGCTCCAATGGCTTGGCAGGACTCTGGTGCCATCCAGTCCAAAAGCAGCTGGAGGTCAGTAGCACGTCTGCGTTTAAAATAATTTGAACTCTTTGAGACATCTTTTGGAAGCACTGTTACATTTGCTTGCATGTTTCAGCACAGGTGTGTCTTTGTGGAGAGCAACCAACAAGGTGGGTTTTACATACCTTAAGCGCTTGTGTTCTCTTTTCTAAAGCATTGTAAATTATAGTTAGACTGGTTCCAGCAGCTTGTATCTGTATTTGTAAACCTTGGTGGATGAGCATATTTAACCCATGTCCATATCTGACCCAGGTGTAACTGTAATTACCAACATGGGCTATTCTGTGTCTCTCCCAGGATTTCTTAATTACACGGTTAATACAAAGAATTGAGGATCTACAGATATATAAAGAAGCAAATACACCAAAGGTATCAGGTATCAGTGCCTCTTTTTCTTTGTTGTGAATATTAGATGAATACGCTTGAAATTCCTTGTTGTGTCACGGAAAGCTTGTTCTCAATCAAAATTATGCCCTTATCTTTAGTCTTATATATCATTTGTTCTGAATGTATTCTGCAGAAAGCTTCATCAGCCGGGAGTTCCATTGTCCAGTTGACCCATGAGCCAACCACCTGCTGGAGCTTGCCAGGATCAGCCAAAGTGTAAGTAGATACGGACTTCTCACCCACCAGGGACACTCCCTGCCTGATGACAGGCATTGTCATTATGAGTTCATCTCAGTCCAGGGTGTTTCGGAATATTATCCTCATACACTCCCAGCAACGTGTGATGGTGGATGCATATTAACTGCCACCTTTGCAGGATATTAAGTGATGAGGCAGTTCATTAGTTATTTTGGCTGCCCATACAAACTCTGCTTTTGATGTGTGCTGAATAAATCAGAAATGTACACCATCCCTCCTGACAGCACTTGGCCTCAGGGCCTGGCGGCTTTGCCAAAATCCTTAACCTGTAGCTGAACTGAATGTAGCTCCACATCATCCTGCAACATTAGACCCTTTACTTTCTACCTACCAGGGTTCAGGATAAAGTTATTACTTTGATTTGCTACTTTCTCTCCAGGTTAATATATGGCTTGTTGTATTGTCACTTGTAGTCTGAGACATCAGTACAACAACCAACTAAGGATGCTGACCCACAGGTGGAAGAGGCTTGGTCTTCAGTATCCTTCCAGCAGAAACAGGGACGACCACACATTTCAACACGTGAAAAGCCAGGAAGAAGTTAAGAACGACTGTCCATTGAAAGTCAGTGCCATACAGACCGGCCACACAGTAGCTCAGAGAGACAGAAAAGAAAACAAGAAAAGAATGAAAGACTCACTCTATTCTAGTTCGAGCACTTCTGACGTTGGATTTTCAGAGGTGAAAGTGAGCGAGACCGACTCACCACACAACACAGCAGTGTCATTAGACTCAAACTCTGACGACAGTGATCTTTCAGACCAGGAGAAAGAAAGTGTTCGGGTTTCAAAGTGGGCTGCACCCATGGAGCAAGACCTGAGGCCTGAGCCATTTGACAAGGGTCTGGACGGTGTGTTCTCCACAGAGACGGAAGCAGGACAACTTTACACAGAGGTTCTCCCTGCCCCTCTCAGAGATCTGGATTCTACTCAGCGCCCTTCCTCTGCAGAATACAAAGAGATTCAGCAACGACTGTTGACAAGTGATCCTTGCCTTGCTCCCATGGTTGCACGGCTGTTGGAGCTAGAAAGGCTTCAGGTTGCCACAGTGCAGAAAGAGCGAGGGAAACAAGTGCGATCCCGTCCTGCTACAGCCATCGCTCCAGCTCAAAACCAAAACCTCACTCGTTTAAGAAGCGGGGATCTTCCAGGATCCAAGTTAGGGGTTTCTGGGCATGCAGAATGCAGTTCTGTTACATGCAGTTTTACCAAACTTGTGCTCTGTCCTAACTCATTATGCAAAAACAGGCAACACACTTGCCCTTTGACAAAATCAGGGCATGTAAGCAGAGATGGGTGCCTGCGTCACTTCTTACCCAAATGTCCACAGGTGACACCAGGCAAATTCAACAAGACTGAAAGTGTCATTCCGGATTTCTCTCTTAGTGTTTCACCAAAGCCCACAACTACAGGTAGGACTAAGAGACCTAGAACTACAAAGAAAAGCACAAAGCCACAAAGCGTAGACTCATCTTCAGCCAAAAAGACAATGACCACTCCAAGCAGAAAAACTTGATGTAAACGACACTTCATCCCTGTGTGTCATGTAGTAATTGCAGTGTTTTCAGTAATATCAGGACAGAACTATGTCTCTTGTTCGGATGTGTTTATTAGTCTAGCTAATAGCAGCGCACAAGAAAACCTCTACAAAAAACAATGAGAACATGAGAGTATATATCTCTTTGAATATTTATTGTTTCACATTTGCATGTTGTACATTATAAATGATGTGATCGAGTATTGACTGAGCAGCGTTTGAATAGTTCATTTAAAATGATGCCATAAACATCATTCTGTGGATGAATGAAGCGGTGATAAAACTTTATGCTGATGGGACTTCAGCAGAAGAATGGGCTGGCGGTCAGGATGTCCTTCTGGTATGGGGTCTTGTACAATGTTTATAAAGGAAGCAAATGCAGACTTACCCTAAAATAAAGACAGAAATGAAGATTAGTCTACAGGATCATGTATAAACACACATATATCTCAATGAAAAAAAAGAAAAGTATTACCTTTCCTGCTGATCAATTTGGCTACATACCGCCAAATTATAACAATGTGTAAGAACACAGTTCTTTTTTTTTCTTGCTTTCTTTTTCTTTTTTTAAATCTTAAAACACTGAAAGAGCTGATATAAACCTTTTGGAAGTGATTCTGCAGGTGGCAGGGGCTGGTATTAACATGTAACCTATGCCAGATTTGAAGATATCTTGCAGTTCATTAGTTGAAAGTCAGCATTTCTAAGCTAATGCTAGTAAAATGCTTGCGACACTTTTTTTTGTAGCACAGCACTGAACACCTGCAGAAAAGTGTTTCAATACCTCATCTTAATGACTGACAAATGTATTAAAAAGCAACAATAAAAGCTCACACTGTTAACTAATAAGTAAACAAAAACATTCTTAAAGATTTCTCTCTAAAACAGAAACCTTTGGTCAGGTGTGGTTCCCTTTAAGAGTCTTCTCTAATGGGCAGCACCTAAAATACAGAGAACAAATAAACCAGTATCTTCCTACAAAGCGGTTGCAGTCAAAGAGTACACGTTCCTGAAACACCATGAAGCAATACATAAATGTCAGCCTGCCTACTTCTTTACTAAGCCACTCAAAGCTGAAAGGCTTTACTGAAGGTTTTTCACTAGTGATGAACCCTCTGAAAAGTAACCATATGTGTTGCTGATGATAATTCAGTTCATTATTTCATCACTCAAATCATACTTTTAGGACATTTTATCATTATTAATCATTAAATCATGTACTGTAATGATTTACGTTCTCCATAAGCATCTGGCAATACATTATTACTTAATATTATTTAATATAAAAACACATGAGGCAAGATGTATTCAATGGGGAAATCAGCCTATAGCAACTCTACATTTACTGTTATTATCCCTTAGAACTGTATACCAAAAATGTTTTCTAGTTCCTCATATTCCACTTGTTGCCCTTCTATACCCATATGCAAGGTGAAATCATCTGAGATCTACAATAAACCAAAGCACCAGGACTAGACAAACAGCAAAACATGTTTACTTCATGGTTCCTTTCATATTACACAACTTAGAGGTTCCTCTCCTTTCAAACAACTTGCTGCAATTTCCCAGAATGACACATCATACGGAGCACTTCTGCAGTGTGAAAAGAAGTGACGCGTTACCAAAATACTAATATCTATTTAAAAGAGTGTTTAAGGGGAAACCACACTCAAACTGGACAGCAAAGCATAAATGTTTTCAGATTCATTTCAGTTAAATATGCTCATCTCTGTGTTGCTGTGTTGGAGCTACACATGCCTTTAGGAGTAACCTGGATAAGGGGATCTTGTGGAGGTCTCGTCTCTTTGAAAGCAGTGGCAGGCTGGAAGATGGTTCACAGAGAAGAGCCTCCTTTGGTTGGAGATTATAATCTCATTCTCTCTCTCTCTCTCTCTCAGCAACCACAGGGAAACAGCAGGAGAAACATCACAAACAGCAGTTAGTGAAACCAAAGAGAAACGTGAAGCCTCCAGTCAAACACTGAATAAGTAGTCACCTTAAACTATGATCACCTGCCACTGTATCAAATACAAACCAGAACTCTTTAGAGGTCTATAGCCATGTTTTCTTACTCTTCCTCCACCACAAACATCTTTATTTTTATATTTGTTTAGGATAACATACTGTGAATTTACAATTATTACAAGCTAGTTGTTAACATGCAAGACAAAGATATCTTTGCAAAAGATAAAATACAAGATGAATGCTTCCAGAGTGAGCTAGTCTTTCATGTGTCTTTCTCTGTTTGATTTGAACAATAAAGCAATATGTAATAAAGAAGCAATTACCGCTCAAAACAAGCAGATTCATAGAGCAGATGAGGAATACCCCTGTATCAAAAGACAACATCGCGTCAGAACAAAGAGCCACAGAAGATGGACACAACGAAGGGCTTACACAAGTACACAGTGTGGCATTTTATATACACATGCACACCTTGAAAGAACACTAGGGAAAACAATGAAGCTTGTCAGAGTGCATGTGCACGAACACTGTTCTTGTCAAACAGTGCATTTACTGTCACAGGCAGTACACTGAAGGCGCCAGTTCCGTTCCAAATGTCCAGAATCCCCCTTTCCCCTTACCCTAAACAGCAACTGTTACTGGCTTCCTCATTGGATTCCATCCAGACTTGTTTTAGCAAGTGTTTTGCATTCATTATTTAACTTTGGCTCCATGGTAGAAATGTTGAGAAATGCCAGTACACAGAGGGACAGCAAGTTTAGGCAGATAACTATTCATCATCTGTACATTCTGAAGCATGCAAGAGATGCCAGAGTATGCATGAGTATTCTGGGTTTTAGCACATTAGGCCAAACATTTGGCACAATATGAAAATGATGGCGTTTTTGGAGTGGCGGGCTTACCTTCAGTGTACTAACAGAGGAACACAACCTGCCTTTACAGAGGAGGCCTTCCCTGCAGATGGGATCAGGTAGGGCTCAAGAGCTCCAATTTCAGCAGACACACACCTACAGGCCCATGCACCAAGGTGCGCTCACGCTCTAACACCTGAGGGAAATGCGGATATAGACAGCATTTATGCTGACCTGACAACATCCAGTACAGATCATGGGGCGGCTCAGAATGTTACACTACACAAGTACATACATAAATACAATCATTTGTGGTTATCTGTAGGCCTAACGTCCCCTGAATAGTTGTATCAAATATATCTCTGCTTCCAATTTTCCTAGAGGCTAATGACCTGCACGGGGCAGGGAGATTAACTGAGAGGAGAACAAAAGCAAAACAAAAGAAAACTGAAACTACACTAGACTTTCTGAAACGCTCTGCAGGTCATTTGTTCAAGTGGAATACTTTATGTATCATGAATTGTAAAGTGAGGCCAAGGTGGCATTGCTGTTCAGAAAGTAAATAAAAGCTTTAAGATTACTTAAACAGTAAAATGTCTCTGTCGTTTGAGTCATGTCTGCAGATACAAAACCATCACTTTGGCGGCAGACTTGTTGAGTACTTAGTGCGATGTGTCCTCAGAGGTCATGTGGATAAGGTGGTCTGGTTACATCCTCTCCTGAATGTAGGGGTGCTGCAGGGCCTGGTTGATGCTGATCCTCTTGGCTGGTTCCAGCACCAGTATCTGGTCCAGAAGCTCTTTGAGCTGAACCACTTTCTTCCTCTGGTCTTCTGGTAATCTCTGGCGGCCCACCATGTCGGTCAGCAGGTCCTTAGTGGGGTTGATGCTGCTCATCACTGTGACTTTCTCCTAGACAGGGAGAGAGAGGTTGAGAGAGGAAAGAAGGGGGTAGCATACAAGCTGGTTAGAAAAACAAAAGATGACATGAAATTTGGGGAAACTACTTGCTGAGCAACTTTTTGCCCGATGATTGTTGTTTCACAGAATATTACAGAATTTATTAATAAGACGATATAAATGAAACTTACCCGCTCAGTCACTTTATCTACCTCTGTATACAGGAAGTTCAAGTTTTGATCAAAGTGTTGGTCCTTGAACAAGCCTTTTCTGATCATCTGGGAAAAATATTTTAACACTGTTAGTCAGTTCCAGCAATGAAATATTGTTAGTGTAGGGATTTACTTGCAAACGTTGATTCAATCAAAATTGACTCAATATTACTATATGAAAATATAAGAATGATGTAATACATAAGCTGCAATCTCATCAGATATTCACACATTACACTCAATATATCATAGCCTTTTCTGTACCTTGTTGGGCATCTTTCCTTTAAGGTCCATTGCGAGTTTGAGCATGTGGTTGTTGGTTTTTCCAGGGAACAGGATTTTCCCTGTGTATAACTCATACAGCGTGCAGCCCACAGACCACATGTCGATTCCATAATCATACAGCTTTCCAATAACTGCAAAGGAAAGGCAACGGAATCTCTAAATCCAGCTGAAGAAACAAGTGTTTATGAAATCTAAGAAGCCTACTTGACTTATGCCTTAGTGATAAGAAGGGCACAAGACAGAAATATTATTCATGCTGGAGCATGGTGAATGGTCTGACAGTATGATCTTTTGGATGTGTACCTGTTAGAAGCACAGAAATAACTACCTTTGGTGGTTCAACTTGCTGGTGTACAGTCTTACACTACCATGTCAGTGTCACTGCTGTTTGAGAACGATCTGCCAAATAATTTCTGGAAGGGAGTTTCTTTGTTTAAAGACTGACCAGTAACAAAAAGGGGTACAGGGTCATGCATGAAAACAGATGAGCTACAGTCTGTAACTGTAACTACATGGTGGAATTTTAATGCAGGCGAAGCTCAAATTTTATAGGGAGTGAGTGAAAATATAATGATCAGTTAAAACAAAACTGCTAAAAGGCGAAGTGAATAACTATCTCATTACAATGGCATCTTTCAAGGAGCAGGGTATATTAGGCAGCAAGTGAACAGTCAGATCTTGAATAAAGACCAAAGTGTGATGGCTAGATGACTGCAGGTCAGCAGGTCTTGCGGGTGCTCTCAGCTGTGGTTAGGGCCTACGAAAAGTTGTCTAAAGACAAACAACTGAGGAACCAATAACAGGGTAATAGATGATCAAGTCTCAGTAATGTGTTTGATAAGTGAAGGCTAGCCTATTTGATTTACTGTATCAGAAATCAGTAAAAACCTTGTTGCTGCTGCTGACAGAACACACACAATGCATACAATACTTGCTGTGTATGACCCCTGTCCCCTGACTCCTGAACCCCTACAATAGGCACGTGAGCATCAGAACTGGACAGTGGAGCAGGGGAAGAAAGTGGTCTGGTCTGATAAATCACACTTTCTTTTACCTCATGTTGACAGCCAGGTGTGTGTGCAACAGACGCTTAGTAAAGAGATGGCATCCGGACGCACTTTGGGAAGAAGGCAAGTGTGATGCTCCAGGCAACCTTGGGTCCAGGTATTCATGTAAATATTACCCTTGACAAGTACCCCATATCTACAAAAGTACTGACCCTTGGAGGCTCCACCTTTAGACTTGTGCTGTTTTGGTAGTACAAGTGCTCTGCAGTGTGAACAAACCCATTGTGACAACTGCAAAGAACCAGCTAGAGTGATCACTGTGGTATACTCACTGATCTCAGGTGCTCTGTAGAACCGGCTGACCAGGTAGGGTGTGATGTCATTATCAGCAACATGGGATGCTGAGCCAAAGTCACAGAGTTTGAGGATGGTCTTAGACTCATTTACCTAGCAGAAGTGAAAGTTCATCATAATGTAGACGTCAACAATGACTGGTTGGCGCTGTATTGTGCAATAATAGTGTCTCAGACAGATGAGCCTTACCAAGATGTTGTCGGGTTTAATGTCAGCATGAAGGATGTTGCAGCGTTTGAGAAGTTTGAGAGCCAGGAAGAGTTGCTGGCTGTAGGAGCGCACTGCTTTGATATGGAGCCCTACGTCTTTGCCATACTTCTTTAGGACTTCACGGAGGTTCATGCTGGAGACAGAACATACCAGCACGCTTACAAAGAATGACTGCAACAAGACTGTTGTAAGTGTGGCCTTTATAAATGACAAACTAACCTGAGTGGCTCAAACACCAGGCACAAGTGCTGCTTATGCCAGAAGTGCCTGAAAAGACGCAGGCAGTGGAACTTATCATCAGGGTCAGCATCATTCAGCTTCTTCAGGAACTCCAGCTCTTTAAGGCCTGTCTTCTGCCTACAGGGTCACATATTCAATGATTTTGTACCTGTATGATTTATTACAGTATGAGCAAACCCACATTTTACCAGTCAAGAGATTTATCTTCACGTTTTGATGTCAGTAGCGATGGAATTTTACGTAAAGGTAGGCAATTTGACCAACAATGGTGTCATTATACGTGGAGACATGGTACTGTTTAAAAAAAAACTGTCCAGCACACAATAACCCAGTTATTAATTTGAACAAATTACAAATAATTAACTGGTCTTCATGAAAAACAATTAATTATTTTTAATTTGAACAAATGAAAAAGAATTAATTGGATCTTCATCAAGTTCAAAACTATCCATAAGCGATCCACTGCTATCAGGCTACTCACATTAGCTCATTGTTGCGAATAATCTTCACTGCCACATCTTGACTGGCTCTGGCCAAATCCCTTGCGCGGATAACATTACTGAACACACCTTGGCCAGTGTAGCCATAAACATCATAACGCTTGTCTAATACTTCTCCGATGTTCACACCTGGAAACAAGGAAAATTAAGAGATGATTAATGCTTTTAAACAATGATTAAACCCAGTAGCTTTATAGCAAAATAAGGCTATAAAGAAATGGCTCATTCACAATTGTCAATCCAACTCACGATAATATCCCTCTGCATCTGTCCAATTGTCCTTGAGATTGGGGTTCTCCTTGAAGTCCTTCCCAACGCCTGCTGCTCGTAGCCTTGCACTCTGATGACGCAATTACAAAAAAGAAACAATTCAGCAGCAGAAAAACACTATTTCAGTGTGATATTCCTGTGACTATGGCTACACAAAAATGTGGAACCTGGGGCAAGTACCAAGGCTTCAGGGTCATCTTTGTGTTAATCAGTTTTAGGGGTGTACATAGGTGCAAAGGTCCAACTGCCAGTATTTAAATGTTAAAATCACTATTTAGACCGCATTCATTCTCACTGAAATAAGCAAATATGTTTCACATGGCAATGTCTTCATGTTCAGAAAAGCTTTCAATGAATCAATTCACTGTTTAAAAACATTTCTTTTTTTTGTGCGCCACCCACTGGAGGACAGTTTAATTGCAGTGGCTCATAAATGTTGATACTCTGCTACTTATTTTTATTTTAACCTTGTGGATAAACAAGTGTTGGTCTACTAATGTTTACAGATATTTGAATATCAGAATTAGTCACAATATTTCTAATCATTACTGCTATACTCACCATCCTATTACAATAGCACAGCAAGTCAAAACACTACATTTCTTCGTACCTCTGGTGCAATGTCATGCACACATGGCAAAAACATGCATTCAATATAAGAAAAAAATAACACCTCAAATATAACATGGTGAATAGTGCAGACCACTAGCCAGAGTGGTCCACTGGTCTTCTGATGTTAAACAAATACATGTGCTGTCTATAAAAAACTGCAGCTCTGTCTTTATCCAGGTAACCCTGAAACATCAACCATCCATAATATAACAATATAAGCTCATTATGGCTGTTCATCCACGTCTTAAGTCATACTAAGGTCCTAAAGAGTCAAAATGTTGCACGGAAGGGTTCAGCTTACCTGACCAAATAAAGGCAATAAGGCAAAGACAAGAGCTTGCAACTCTACCTGTGCAGATCTGCTTACACACAACTTTATTTAAGCACTCATGCATGGAGGGTCACAGACCAATGCAACGGAAAAACCAGGTCCAGTCTACTCACGTCAAAGTATGCGGCAAACATGTCATCCGACTCCGTAAACATGTCTGGAGCCGATGGCTTCTTGGAATTAGACCCTGAGAGAAAAACGAAAATTACACCAATTATCTTAATTTCTCCTGAAGGATGTATTATAGGTTTCTGTAAAAAACACACAAACATCATAATACATCAAATATACCAAATATATGAATGACTCAGTGGTCAGTGACCGAGGAAAGACACAACATTATATAAAATTATGCATACAATTAAGAAAAGGTGACTGTCACTAGACAGTCATAATACAGGTGCTCCCTTGAAACGCTAGAAACAACAAAACGAACCATCTTTATCCTGGGTAAGCAGGTTGTGCTTGGCCTTGATGTTGGCCTCGAAGGTGTCCATGTTCTCTTGCTCATAAGCCTTCACATCAGCTGCAACACGCTCAAGGATGTCGTCTGGGGAGGGCGAACGGCTGCGGGAGCTACTCTGAGGACTGCCAGGTTCCGACTTAACGTTGTCCTCATTTGTTTCTTTATATTTCTGTGCAAGAGATTTCACAGGAGGATCAGGAAAATAACAGAATGGTCAGCTTTACTGAGGACAATTGATGAATGGTTAGTTAGTATTCATAAGGCATGATGAAAAGTGAAGGATCATGATGATTAATGAGAATACTGGAAATATTGGTATTAACACATTAAAATGTTATGTTACATGTTAATGAGGGCAAAAATAGAGAATGCCCCTTCCAATGTAGTGAGAAGTCATGTGACCATGCGACAAGCCAGCAGTTTATGACCATTATGTGAAACTCAAACTAACTGTTGTATATTTAATTCTGCTTTTTCTGTAGACCTATTAAAATATAACATAACATGCATCATTAACAACACACAGAGCCAATTATGACAATAAAATGGAGTCAGACCTGCACAATCGCCAAGCGTTGAAGTCTTCTCTGCTCAATCAGAGCTTCCTCATCCTCTTCCTCAACATCATAATCCTCCAACCTGTATGCAGACAATTGTAATTTATCTGTAAAATATATACATTCCACAAAATACTAAAACAACATTTCATATCAATACCACAACGTGAATCTGGGATAAATCCATGGGGATAATATGGTAAAACTAAGAAGACCCCTTGTGTACTCACATTTCCTCCTCTGATTCATCGCGCTCTGCTTTCATGCCTTCAGAAAGACTGTCCTTAAACTTGTCCTCTTTCTCTGTGCTTTTCCTCCTTCTGTCCTGAGATCTTGAGTGTGGCTGCAGCCTACGGCCCAATCTGTCCCGCTCTACTGATCTAAAACATCAAAAGTAACAGTTTTAGTAGCAAGACAGGTAAAACAACCCTTAAGGGAGAAAACAACATTTCAATTCAGTATTCATGGGTCTCTTATGCATATAAGAAAAAGTAAAACAGCTAGGAAAAACCTTCGTCTGGGTGGAGTCGCTCTGCTGGTGTGTCTCCTAGGGGAGCGTGACCTGCACCTTAGAGGGGAGCGGCTCAGTCTCCGTCTGGAACCCAGAGATGGGCTTGGCCCTCTGCCCCCTCCGGCCTCATCACGGGAGCGCATCCTACAGGATACAAACACACTAAACAATACAAGAAGACAGGAAAACCCTTTTCACACAGGCAATTTTTTTAGGAATTTAATAGTAATTAAACTGGAGGCTAGAGTCAGACTCCTAGTTGTGTTTAAAGGATGCATGTGTTGTGTTGTGAGGCTGTAAGAAAGAAAGGAGGCAAGTCATGACAATTAAATTATTGCAGGCAAGTCAAATACTATACTTGTTGTGCAATATTTATTGACCACTGTGGTCTTCAGTAGTCTAAGGGTTCCCCAGCAAACTGTATTGGATCTTGAGAAAAATGTGCTCTGAGAGATGTATTGATAATGATTTATAAGCAATTCAATTAAATTGTATTTATATAGTGCTTTTTACAACCAAGCTGTCACAAAGCAGCTTTACAAAGTCCAGGTCCGAGCCCCTAGAGAGCCAAAGGCGACAGAGGCAAGGAAGAAGGAGGAAGAAACCTCAGGAGGAACCAAAACTCAAAAGGGGAATCCATCCTCCTCTGGGAAAGGAAAAGAGAGTCTCTTTTGAGATAACTGACAAAAGAAGGCCTTCAAGAATGAACATATCGACAGATCATCTATGACCATCTATGGCTAACGGATTTAGAGACCAGCTATGGCAACAATCGCTACTGGAGCTTTAATGCCCTTGGATGGGGAAAAGCATGTGGGTGATCGGTCAAGCTAGACAAATGTGTGTTACCATTTGTTAAGACTCTTTTAAATATTACAAGAGTTGCTGTTGTTACTATTTTGTTGTCCACTTTTTGCATGCTTAACTACTTTGCTGCTTGAATACAGTGTGTCATAATACTGCATTTACTAGCACTGTTACTGCTCCTATTGACTGCACTGTATGTTGTCTTGTCCTATAAATTACTGTACTGTTGCTCTTGTGTTTCTCCTTAGTCCTATCCAGCATGCACTAGGGCTGTTTCTGCTTTTGTCATCACATACCTAACTGGTGATGGTCTTGATCGGTCAAAATCTCTTGGCCTTCTCTCCATAGAGCGAGATCGACCTCTCCTAGCTGGAGATCTGTTGTGGACATCCGAACGGCTCTGCTTGGACCCTCGATCGTCACTCGGGTTCCTGGGAGTATGCTGAGGGGAATGGGGTTCTCTAGTCCTCAAAGAGGATTTATGCTGTGCTGGACTTTGTTCTTGCTTTCTGCGAGGAGATCTGTTTTCCTTGCCAGATGAGATTTCCTTAGAGGGAGACTTAACTATCTTGTCCCTGTCCTGCCTCCGGTCAAATTCAGGTGGTCTGACATATCTGTCTTTGGATCTAGAGCACCTCATCTTCTCTGGTGATTTGGAATGACCAGCCCTTTGCTCACCTTCAGGCTGTGGCACTGAAGGTGAAGGGGGCCTTTTACTTCCCTGGTCGGCCTCTGCAGAGAGTGAATGGGGACTCCTGTTTGAAGATGGTTGTTTCCTGGATGTCACGGGAGATCTGGACCGCTGATGTCCATCTCTGGACTGTCTGATTATACTGGATGACCTCTTCTCCTGAGAATGGCTTGGACCTTGTGTTTTCCGATTGGTATCAGTATCTGATTCAGCTCTGTTCTTTCTTTTATCAGATTTGTGCTGCCTGACAGCCCGCTCCTTGGATCTACTTCTACTTTGACGGCTGGGACCCAGATTTTCGGCTTCTGGTGGAGCTGGATGGCCCTTAGTTACACAGGGCTCATCCACACCGTCCCTCTGCTCTTCCCCATTGCACATCCCTTCTTGTATCTGCTCATCCTCATCGGAGCCCGAGTTATATCCCTGCAGTATCAGCCCCATTCCTGAGTGCACTCTTCCCTCCAGCAGCTCATTATCAAGCTCTGCTTGGATCATGGCCCTCTGCTTTTCTAAATCCTCCAAAGCTGCCATGTCATCCAGTCTGGACCGTTTCAGTGAGATAAAGTCAGCCATGTCCTCCTCGGGACAGTCTACATTGTTCACCCTGGAGGAATCTCTGTGTTTACGTTTTTTATGCTTGTGCCTGTGCTTGTGTCTTTGTTCCTTTTCTTCCAGCGAAGAATATTTGTGCTTTCTGTGCTTGCTATGATGCTTGTGTTTCTTCCGCTTGTGTTTCTCCCTCTCTTCACATTTCAGGTCCTTCCTTACTGTGTTCTCCTCCTCCTCCTCAACTGAGCCACTCCTGCTTCTGCCCGAGTTATCCCCATCGTCGTCTCTGAGAATGAAAAACGCAACATTTACATTTCGAACTATTTCACACTACAAGTAACATCGAGCGTTAACTGTTATTACAGGGTAACTGATGACTTGAACACAGGATGCTGTACACGGACTGTCATTTAAAGCAAATACATTCAAATTTATGACTGAAATAATAAAAATGACCGTTACATACACAGACGTTTTAAACGTATTCAGCCACCTTAAAATTTACATTAAAATGTATGTTTTCGTATTAGTACTTGGTGAGTTTGCATGGGACCCAGTCAAAACGTCCTGTGTTTTGATATTATTGACAAGCTAAGGTTGAGAAGCTAAAGCACAACCATGGCATTAACTTAAACGCAAAACCTAACTTACAAGACAAAGAGTCTAAATGAGCCTTTCAATAATTCTGCATCGTGAAATTTGTTTATTTGGAACCACATCGATTTTGGTGAAGGTTGTATTTGCGAGCCAGCAGGCTAGGATAGTTAGCTAGCCTAGCTGCTTAGCAAAACAGTCCGGTTAGATTGCTTTGCTAAACATTAACGACTGAAATTGAACGTTAAATACATCCAACCAGTGGTATATTGTTATTTTACAAATCCGCTATAACACGTGTACGTATATTTATATGTACAAACAAACTGTAAACATCTCTTACTCGAAATCGTTTGGGTCGTCGTTGATCAGTTTCTCCATGTTAGCAATAGCAAGTTAGCTGGCTAGCCCCGGTGGATGAATCTTAGGCACCGTCCACAAACATCACGTTGTCATTTCGTAACGTAGAATAGAGAGAATAGATAAGAATTAGACAGGAATTAAAAAATGCATGTTTTAAAGAAACGTCACAGATCGTTTTATTTAAGATCTCTGTTCACATGGTTTTGGATTTTATTCTACCAGAGGAAAAAATATTTATACGCTTTGGCTTTTGTTGAGCCCTTTCCCTTAAACCCTTAACAACAACCGTGACAACGAAGAGTGGCTCGCAGGGTTTCAACAACGATGAGAAGTTCTCCTTTGTAGTGACTTTTTAAACCCCTATTCTAAAAATAATTAAGCAAAAAGTAACATTAGAGATATATCCCATATCATTTGGGTAATTACTAGAAACGGGTAAGGTCAGAGTAGTAATGTTGACCAGCTAGCTAGCTGAATGGCTGGACTGGGCAGAAACAATCTTGGATGTGTAACTTGCATCAAGTTGAAGTGGCCTCTTTAAAACTGTAGGTTACTTATTTTCAGTATCTTTATAGTGGCTTCACATTTTGTTGTGCTGTTTGTTTTTATGCTAAGAGTGTGATATATGGACACAAAATTGTCTATTATGTCCAAAGCCCGTGTTACAGTGTAAGAGTAGCTTATAAATGTCATTTGTTAAAATAAACATTAACTAGAATATGTGGTCATCATATTCAGACTGAATCTGGATCCATCCTAAAGCATGAACTGCATTTTCAGGTTTAGGATGGATCCACATTTGACTGTCCATGTCCTCACTTTATCACTAGTTCACATCATGGATGAGATTAAAGAGAGGACATGTACAGTCAAATGCATGGGCCAGCAAGCACAAGCTGCATTTTCAGGTTTAGGATGGATCCAGATTTGACTGTGTGTATCCTCTCTTTATCACTAGTTCACATCATGGGTGGGATTAAAGATGCATATCAAGATGTCCAGCCTGTCACTTTGCGACTTTCAGAGGAGAGCGTCACGTCCCACCTTTACTGCAGCTCAGCCAAGGGAATCGAAGCTCACCTGTCCACCTTGGTGGAGGCCTTCTTAGTCGAGGTGTTCCGCTGTCGGGTCTGCCAGTTCACCAGCAGTCAGAAAGCCAGGATCAGAAGTCATGTCTCTGAGAGCCATTCTTCGCCTTCGTCATGCCCCCACCTCTCGTGCCTGGAGAAGGAGGATGAGGAGGGCTTGACTGTGGGGATGAGGGTAGATGAAGATGGTGTGCTGGACCAAAGTGGGTCTCCTTATGACCTCCATTCTGACTCGAAAAATAGCGAGGACCAGATGGACATGGAGCGCATGTCTTTTCTGCTCCCCATGTACGGTATGTTGCAGAACATCAGCCCGTCGCCGTGCGACATCGGCCTAAGCTCCAACTCTGAGGTCAATCTCCATGTGGCCCAGACGTGTGAGGTGAGATCCCATTGAATTCTTCTCATGTTTGACCCAATGTGTTTGGCACATTGGTTTGACACAAAGGGCTTGCTTTTGTCAAGGTGAGCACGCTGTTCGAAGAAGACAGGCATGAAGAGGGCAGTGAAGAGGAGGCTGTGTTCCAGCTGGAGGACACCAGAGACGGCCTGCCTGGACCTCTTTCTGCTGGGATGCCCTGCACTGAGGACCAGGATGAAGAAATGGCCCAGTCAGCTCATTTAATGACCCTTGGGCTGTGCAGAATCTCCAGCACCAAGTGTCCCTCTCAGCCTGCTCCTTTAGGAAGCAGGCTGGCCTTGGGTGCCAGAGGTCAGGATGCCACAGAAACATCAGTGAATGACAAACAGTCCCTGCTGACGGCAGCTGAAATGGAGAAACAGGCAGAGGAGAATGAAGCGTTGTCCTGTATTCTCTGCCAGGTAGGGTGTAAAATGCATTGCATCTAGGGGTGAGCAATATGAAAGTATTTATTGTGAAGTTCTCATATCACAATATGCTTTTCTCAGCATGTTGTAGAGACAGGTACTGTGAATAGTGGCCTGGGATATGGCTGACACTCACAGGCTGGGAAACAAACACACACCCAGAGACTCACACAGACACCAACGTGGGTGCACGACATAACTTTATTCCAAATAAAACCACATGACCGTTCAAAATTACCCACCAAAACCACCACCAGTATGGCTCTCCACTGCCTGCTCCACTAGAGAACCGGAATTCTGGCCCCTCCCCTGATAACGCTGACCTGTACCTTGTCATGTTTATATGTATTTGGGATGTATGTTTGGAATCAATCAATTTATCATTTTGATCTGTGCTGTAAATATAAATAAAGTGAACGCCGATGCTTCACATAGATCAAAATGCTGTAACACAATTATAATAGTAACAGTAAGTGTAAACATTTTAAACTGCAAGTTTGACCCATTAATGAGCAATTACTTTTATTCGTTGTGTAACACTGGCTTTTATGGTATTCACAGTATTAGACTATATTTTTTTAACCACCACTAATGGCTATTTTTATCCAAGAGAAGCAAAATACCATGATGCATACTAAGTATACTTACAATGGGATGAAATGTTGTGGTTACTTTTTTAACATATTGCCCACCTCAGTGCATCAGTTGATGGTGGTGACTAGAGCTGGGCATGAAAGCAATATTTATCTTTAAAGCAATACATTGTTACAGTACGTTTTTCTGAATCAGCTGCAGTGTTTATTTACGAAGAGAGCATAATTAGATTTGTTTACTTGGATTTTGAAATATTGAATAAAAAGCATTTATATTTGCCAATATTTTTTAATGTGGCGCTGCTAGGTCTTTTTTTCCTTCCCTGTAACAGATGTCAGAAAAACACATATTGTGACATATCATGTTTTCTGTACCACCAACCTCTAATGATTGATAATGCACAAAATTAAATATATTTTTGCACCCTTGTTGCTAGGAGAACATGGCCAGCCTCAGCCTACTGGAGGTGCATCAGAAGTGCCATGACAGCGAGCAGGGGTTTAAATGCCCACACTGTGGTTGGGCCACAGCAGAATGGGTGAATATGGAGCAGCACTGGAGGAGCCACGGTAAAAGGAGGAGCTCGAAACCTCATAAGTGTGCCGTCTGTCCCAAAACCTTTAGGAAAGCAGACTCCCGTGACGCTCACGAGAAGAGGCATAACCGGCACCATCGAATGGGGTCCAAACCTTCACCTCTCGCGCAGTGTTCTCTGTGCCTTGAGTGGTGCCATTCAGAGAGGGAGTGGGAGATCCACCAGCGTTGCCACTTTCAAGGAGGGTTTAAGTGTTTGTACTGTGACTTCACAGGTAAGGCAAAGTTACTTAAATTAGAATAAAACAATTAATTACAATGAATAAACAGATAACCTCTCTCTGGGACAGCTAGTGGTTAGGGTGTTCGCCCTGCAATCAGAAAGTCGTAGGTTGGAATACCAAGACTGCTAGTGGCACCTCTGAGGTACACGGGTACTCCCCGTGCTGTGGTGTGTTCACGTATGACAGAATGGTCACTTTACACTTAAATGAGTAGAAATGTATAATTATTATAAAATATAGAAATGTAATATAGAAATATATAATTATTCAAATATTCTGTTCTGGAAAAAAATCAGTAAAAGCAGTACACATACCTGCCTCTGCCATGCAGCTAACATGGAAGTAGGGTGTATGAAATGCAGTGATCTAACCCCTTTCTTATAATTTTTTTATTAATCTTAGAAAAGTCATGGAAGAAGATCCACAAGCACATCCTTAATCAGCACACACAGGATGATGCAGATCCAGACCAGCAGACATCCTACCATGTGTAAGTTCTTACTATAAGGTTAATCCTGAACTAGGAGTGTTTGACATGGCAAGTATATAATAACACACTACAAAAGTCTGATGTAATGGTTTATTGATTTTTTAATGAAATCTGATAAGTTGATATGGACAAAAAAAAGATTTTTTGTGTGAAGTATTTTAATTAGAGATGGACGCGATGCGATATGATATTGGTATCGGGTCCGCTATAGCCGTAAATCCGATATTGGATATCGGTTGGACAGCCCCGATCTCTATATTCCAGTTTGCAGCTTGTGCTGGACCTTAAACTCGACGGTGTGTAATACGAGACGCGTCACCGCCCCATACCGTGAACCTGCGGCAACTTCAATCTGAGCGAGCCGTTGTTTTGAACAAAATATCGCTCGTATGGAGATACTAGAGTTTGGAAACGCCAAAAAGCAAGACGGCTACTTGCAATGTGTGCAAAGCCAACGTGCAGAGGGGTGGAAGTACGGTTGCGTCGTACAATACAACAAATTTTATCAAGCACCAGGCAGCAGACGCTCATTGACGTTTTCCAAAAACGCAACAAATTTACAGAAGACAACCCAAAAGTGAAAGGAATATCAGAGAAGACTCTTAGCTCTCCTACAAGACCTCTTTGGGATTCTCTCAGGGGCTATTTTATGTGTTTTGTTGGCTGTTTTGCCCTCTCCCCCCTCTCTATCTCTCAAAACATGACGAGGCATGAAGTTGAATTCACGGAATTTAAAATGTATTAGTTTTGCCCTTTATTTTTACACAGTTGTTGCTGGTAAAATTGACATAATACTTGAACTATTTAGATGATGCTCTCAAAACATGACGAGGCTAAATGTGGGCATCTCGTAACTCAGCCGGTCCACCTTAAATACAGAAATATACATTACAGAAAAATACAGAAATACATTACACTCTGCCTGTTTCGTGTCTCCGAATTCACATTATTTTAAGTTTATTAAATTTATTTTCTACTAGGGCTGGGAACCTCAGGGTACCTCACAATACGATACAGTACACGATACATGCCTCACGATACCGATAATATCACAATATGGCGATACTGCGATAATCGATATATTGCACAAGATAGCCTA
>JBBPCY010000077.1:37171-53889 GCA_037974405.1 Brachyalestes nurse
GACAAAGATCCTTTTGGGTACAGATGTTCTACTTTCGCCCCCTAGCGGTGAAAGAGGGGAAGGACAGCTCTGGGAATCGGAAGGGATGTGTCGGGATTAGGCTTTCACGCACCGCGACACGGGTTCGTGGACCTGGGTATCGCGATTTCGGTTTTATATTGTATATCGTTACAGCCCTAACGGTTATCCATTTATACATTTATTCCATTTGCACTTTACCAGTCCAGATTTTTTTGTTTAATGCTGGAGCTATGACACTAACATTGCTTACAAACTGCATACAAACTATTACAAAAAACCTCCTCCAAACATCACTCAGGCCACATCCAGCTTCACCAAGGTGGTGCAGACTATGACATAACTAGGTTATGTCATAGTATGACAGTATGTCAATATTACAGAGAGCCATTTCAGACCAGGGTTTTCCTGTCATATAGATAAAACAAAACCATTCATATTTATATCATATATAATCTAGATCTAAATCTAGCACTCCTACTCCACAGCTGGTTTGTGAAAACAGACCCTGTTGTTTAACGACTCCAGAGTGTTTGACTACATCTCAAAGTTTTGATAGTTTTCATAGATTATTAAAGAGGAGAGAAGTTTTGGTGATATATTTCTAAGAAAACAGTCTGACTGTTGACCCCTGGCGTTTGTTAGCAATGATAGCCTCGTATACCCGTCTTGGCTGGACTCCATGTGCAATAATAGCAGCTTGGATTATTGAACAATTCTTTTGAACATTCCCCTTGCTTGAATATTACTAATGCTATCCAGCAAGAAGCTTTTGATAATGAAAGACATCTGTCTATTAAATGTTGAAAATTCATGCATTAACAGGAAGTTTTCCAGTAAACTGACCATGCGTCGCCACATGGGCATCCACCAGGGGGACAAGCCCTTTGAGTGCCCCCACTGCCACTACTGTACACGACTAAAAGCCTCACTTATCCAGCACCTTCGCGTCCATACAGGTACAGCAGCTTCATTCCACTCCATGTTTCCTGGGCATCTCCAGTAGTTTTGTTCAAATTGGTCCCAAATGCTTTGGAAATGTGACACTAGTTAATTAAAGCCAGACCAAAACATGCAACATTCGAAGAGGCCGCACTGAAGATTTGTATCATTAAATTTGAAGAGACATTATTTTTTTCGAGAAACTCTGACTTGGATTAGTTTTTGAGTGTCAGACTCCGGAAGAAAAAAAATATATATTTAATTTTACATGCAGTTGCTTCAACAGTATTTTCACTTGTTTACACATTTTGGAGGTATATAATAATAGGCCTAGCATTTGGCACAGGATGATGGGGACAACACTTGTCAACCACTTTTCCAGGCCCTTATCACCAAGTGAATAAATTGTGGCCATGATGGGGCTATTAGGAGACTTTTCCCACAGACTCTGCATGAGTTGTGGCAACAGCATGGAAGTGTTCGACAGGACCACAGCTGTGCACCTCACTGTCATGGTGCCATAGAGATTTAGTGCCTAATGGAAGCCCTTTCGGCAGGATGGTTCCCATTCTAGGGTTGCCATGACATTTGAGTGCCTTAGAGGAAGAATTTTATAAAGTAGTTTTCTTCCCTGCTTGCTCTAGGTGAGAAGCCTTACAAGTGTCCTCAGTGTTCCTATGCCTCCATCGACAGGAGCTCTCTCCGACGACACTCGCGGACACACACCCAAGAGAAGCCATACCGCTGCCAGTACTGTCCCTACAGCTGGTAAACACTCATACTCTATATGGAGCATCTTAACTTGTCCTAAAGAAATCAGTGAAGTCAGCTTGTAGGATTGCCTGTACAGAACTGACTAAGAATAGCGTTCCTCCTTTTTCAGCATCCAGAAGAAAAGCTTGGACCTCCACTCTCGACGACATCACACAGGAGAGTCGTTCCCCTGTCCTCTGTGCCAGTACTCCACCCCAGACCGGCAGCTGTTGTTACGACACACAAGCAAACACCACAGCTCAGAGAAGTCTAATGCGTTGGGCCCGAGTGGAGGACCACGTTCCAGTGGTCACAACAGCTCTTCCAAAAGAGCACGTACCTCCAAATAACATGAGATTTTAGCAAAATGTTTAGTTTTGGGGTTTTTTTTAAATCTGATGTCCGTTGATCTTTTATACTGCTTTGTACAGAGATTTTATACCGTGTTCCTTAAATATAATGTTTTCATGATCATTTGAGTTGTCTTCTATAAATTGCTGCCATTTGATCAGAGTTTTTGTAATATAAAATACAACACTTTTAGTGTTCAAACTGCTGTCAATTACATTCCTTCTTTCAAGGAACATCCCTCTTTTGTGACAAGACATTAATAAACAAAGCTTGGAACCTGGTGGACTGTTCTTTGGAACTTGAATTTGATTCTTATGTATATTCAACTGAAATTCAAGAGCTCTGTTGGGCAGATCTCTTGAATATACAGTGAATTTGGTGTACTGGTAGAAGGACTCCCTGAATATGTAGTACATTTGGTAAACCTTTAGTTATAGCTCTCAGGTATGCACTTAACCTGGTGGGCCATGGCTTTCCATTGGGTGTTGCTTGGAAAGAAAAACAAATCCCAGAAGCAATCCGATTGAAATGGGATTATCCTACCTGGGGTCTTGCAGATTCACAGCACCAACAGAGAAGGAGGGAGCAACTGGAAGACTTCCAAGATGAAGTCACACAAGATTTACTTGCTTTTATAGGGTAAGGCACTGCACACTGTAACTACTAGCAAACAGTATGGTCTGTTGGAGCTCTCCCATAATTAACACAGTTAATCGCGATCTGCCACGGAGTCTAAAGGGAGTCTGAATAAATCTGACTCAGTACCAGGGGTAGTAAAGTTGTTTTCTCCCACAAAATCATCAAGCTAGACGAAGCAGAAGTTGGCTTCTCATTTGCCAGTTTCTCGTTGGAATTTTCTCGTTCCACCTTAAATGGCACAGCAGATACATGGTGCGTGTTCGGGAGGCTATATGGGAGTGCAGCAGCATTTAAGGTGGAACAGAGAGTTGGAATAAGAATAGTTTTAAGACTTGGAAGATAGCATTAAGTGAGCTGAAAGACTGCGTTAGTGTGTGCTACAAGCGCTTTAGCATCACTGTCTGTCCGTATTGGTTAAACCAGCAGTTTGTGACAGTTTTTAGCGTTATTTCTCCACATCTGCCAGATTGAAGTCTGTGGCTGTTTCTGGAGGATTAGCATCACTGTCTGTCCGTATTGGTTAAGCCAGCAGTTTGTGACAGTTTTTAGCGTTATTTCTCCACATCTGCCAGATTGAAGTCTGTGGCTGTTTCTGGAGGAGAACTAAGCCCAGACACAGGAGGAGGAGAAGGAGGACCATCCACTCATGGACAGCAGCTCCCTGCAGGAGGAGCAGGAAGGGGAGCCGCTCGGGGTCCGGACAAGCTCTCGTCGGAGAAGTTCAGACGTGGAGAGACTGTGGAGGGAGTTGGCAAAATCATTTCCAGACCATGGAGGGACGGCTGAAGCCTCGATGCTGGAAGGTAATCAGAACTTGTGGTTTTTATTTAGGACTGACATTTTGTTATAGTTTATCCAGAGTTTCTGGGATGATGCTCTGCAGCGGGCATAATGTGATACTCTTTGCCCTTTGTCTCACGTCTTTAACGCACTTTTACACATTTTTCCTTTCTTTTTCTCCTTTTCGTTAGTTCTTCAGAGGATAAAGGAGGCAGAGAAAAACGCAGAGGAAGAAACCAAACTGGCTGAAGTGGAAAAAATACTGGAGAATATAATAAGCATGTCTCGTAAGGTATAAAACATGTAGAAAATAAATAAATAAATAAATAACAGGGGTGGGACAAACTATGCTGAACGGAACAGTCTTTTTTTAAGTTGATGTGGAAAAAGGAAAAATGGGCAAACGACCGGGCAAAATAACTGGGCAAAAGCTGTTAAAAAGGGTCAAATCATGATGGCTAGACGACTGGGACAGATGATCTCCAAAACGGTCAAACCCTTATTGGGTGTTCCCAGTATGCAGGGGTTAGTGCCTACCAAAAGTGGACCGAAGTAAGACGACCAGTGGCAGGGTGATGGGGCACCCAGGTTTCATTGATGCGTGTGGGGAGTGTAGGCTAGCCTGTCTGTTTCTACCCCACAGAAGAGCTACTGTAGCACAAGATGATGAAAAAGTTAAGGCTGGCTATGCAGAAAGGTATCTGAACATCACTGTATATGAGGCTGCGGAGCCCGAGTGCCCATGCTGACCCTGGCCCACCGCTAAAAGTGACTACAATGGGCATCTGACTTTTAAAAAAGGACCAGGAGAAATGAAAGAAGGTGGCCTGGTCTGAAGAATCATGTTTTCTTTTACATCATGTGGACGGCTGGGTGCGTGTATGTTGCTTACTTAGGCACTAAGGGCAAGCCGGCAGAAGCAGTGTGATGTACTGAGAAATGTTCTGCTGGGAAACCTTGGGTCCTGGCATTCATGTGGATGTAAACACTGTTGCAGACCAGGTAGTCCTTCATGGTATTGGTTTTTCCTAATGTCAGTGGCCTCTTTCAGAGGGATAATTATTTGAGGAACATGACAGTGGTCAAGGTGTTGCCTTGGCCTGCAAATTCCCCAGATTTCAGTCTGAATTATTTTTACAAACTGCAGGGGGTTCTCAAGTTCCTTTGACAGTGATTTACCCGAAGTTGAAACGCACCATAGCCTAAGTCACTTACCGACCCTAACACAGTTGTAGAATTATAATTTAAAACATAAAAACACAACTAAGTAACAGAAAAAGGAAAAGAACATAAATGTACACTGTACTGAAGTAACAGAAAAATGACAGAAACGTGTGTAAAACAGTGCTTTTAACAGTCCAAAATGGTGCCATGTGTAACCCAACTAGTTATGGGAGTGAGTGCTGTAAACTCGAAACATCGCATGTCGAGACTGTCATAGCCCGAGGACCCCCTGTAGTCCAATTCATGGAGGTCCCATCTTGCAACTTATAGGACTTAAAAGATCTGCTGCTAACATGTTGGTGCCAAAGCACACCTTCAAATTTGACCTGTCCAATCCATGCCTCAACAGGTCCAAGGGGACCTACACAATATTAGGCAGTGGGTTTTTAATGTGTGTTGGATTGGTGGATAACAAACAAAATAATGTTAAAGCCATTTATCCAGGTAGTAAGTATTTACTTGTTAAAAAAACAAAATAAAGTAAGTAAATGTTAAAGTAAATACAAATAAACAAACAATACATTCACAATGTTCCATTCACAATGTTGGGGCAAGTGTGCAAGGTGAGCCGCCCTGTATTAATATTTCAATATAAATATTTTTAACATGCATATTTACATAATAATGCAGTGTACGCACATTCATGTGCACTTTTTCTTTCCCAGTATTCCCAGTCTGAGGCAGCGCTCACATTTCTGCAGGGATCCCCTTTTGATTCGGTTCAGCCCTTCTACCAGCCCTTCAGTCCTGTCACAGTAGCAGGTTTGTCGTCATGCAGCTGTTCACAGTTCTACCAGAATAAAGTGTACTCTTAAATAAATGTATAATTTGTATAATACTGCAATTTACTCCCAGATATATGGAGGTCAAATGGATTCTGCTTGGCCAATACTGAAACAATACTTTACGATGCATATTTATCAAAGGAAAGTGAGAAATCACTGCCTGTGCATTCTGCAAGGTAAGATAAAAGATCCTGTTCAATTAGCAAATTAAGCTTGAGCTTGTATATTATGTGTTGTAGGTGATATATTAGTTTAGAGTGATGCCTTTTCCTTCTTGTTCACCACATGTCCAGTTCCCAGGTGCTGACAAAGATACAGACAAGGCATGAGGATGGACTCAAGTGTGATGAAGAACTTGCGACTTCGAACTCAGCTGAAAGTGGAGTTCAAGAGCGAGACCATACTGCCACTAAACCACAGACAGACATTAATAACGTGTCCTTCCTCCAGTTAGAGGTCTGTGAGACAGACATTCTAGAGTGACAGGCTGTGCTGGCATTCTCTTTATACATCGCCACATTGCTCTTAATTATGAGGTAGTTAATACTACACACTCAGGATGCTACAGAAGTGCTTTCTTTTCTGCAATTCTACACAGAATAGTCACATCACTTGCAAAATAGTGCTTTACTTTTGGTAGCATGAGTGTGTAAAGTGTGTAAAATTTGTGAAATAGCTTTGCAATTAGAAGGCGGTTTATTGAACGGTTCAAGTAAAATCACTTGCATTGCTGTTCATTAGAAAATAATGACTAGTCAATAAACATTTAATATCACTAGCACAAATCTGAGCTGTCAAGTCTCATTGTATTTCTGATGTATTTATGCACCCGCTGTGAGGTTTGACCGTTGCATGCGTCAGGCAGGCAGAATCAGTTCGTGCCTCTTTCAGGTCACTGAGCACTTTCCTAGCATGTTACTTATTGGAACAAACACTACATTTTTACACCCTGCACAATTGATTCGCCACTTAAATGATCCATTTTGCTTCGTTTTGGGTCCAAAAGGTGGAATTTTTCCATGCACACCATTCCAGGGCCACAATATCACCCTGATTCCGAAGAGTAGTGACATTTAGTCAGTTAATGCCTCCCAAAAATCCATGGCTTGCCATGGCCCACTTTTTCTCCTGGTGGCCCCTATTTTAGTGCCTGACTCTCTTCCAGCTCTTTACCAACTGACCCACTTGAGTCTGGGGAAGGTCTGGCAGGGCTTCAACTCGAACTGAATGTTGATGGGAAATTATATAATGGGGTCACTAATGGTTTGTTTGGATGGGCGTATTTTTTTAAAATCCCCATTGTCAGGGAGAGTATCAGCCTACAGACAAAAAACCAGACCAGAGAACAGTGGATCAATAACATCCTGTGTGGGCTGATCAATGTGCATATAAAAAGCTAATGCTAGCCGAAGCTATGCCCAGATTGATAGAGGGAGACAAGCTACGTGGTGCCATCTTTATACTTTTTACCCACTCTAAGTTTCCTATTCTATTTATGTGATTTTATCAGTATTGCACTATTTGAACTTCCCTGGTTTTGGCAATATTGAGATTCACGCCATGAGCTTCCACCCACCTCGGAGAGGGCATCTTTGCCACCCCGGTGAGTCCAACTGCACGGGTGGGTTCAAGGAGTCTCTGAGCGCTCGCAGCTATAAGATACTGCATGTGCCTTTCCACGGGCCGACTCACAGCCATTACCACCATGAGCCTCCGCACCCCTTCCCCACGGTCGACGTCCCGGACCATGCGCACTACATCATCGGCTCAGTCATTCTCATGGTGGGCATCACGGGTGTGATTGGTAACGCACTGGTCATCTACGTCTTCTGCCGAAGCCGCACCTTGCGCACCCCAGGCAACATGCTCGTGGTCAACCTGGCTGTGGCTGACTTCTTCATGTCCCTTACCCAGTCTCCTGTCTTCTTTGTGTCCAGCCTGCATCGGCGCTGGGTGTTTGGGGAAAAAGCGTGTGAGCTTTATGCTTTCTGTGGGGGTTTGTTTGGGATCTGCTCAATGATGACCCTGATGACAATAGCTGCTGACCGCTGCCTTGCCATAACCCGGCCTCTCGCTCTGCTGGGCAGGGTAAGCCGCAACAGGGCAGGGGCAATACTGGCGCTGGTGTGGCTCTACGCTCTTGGCTGGAGTCTACCTCCCTTCTTTGGCTGGAGTGCCTATGTCCCAGAGGGTCTACAGACATCATGCTCTTGGGATTACATGTCCTTCACACCATCAGTACGCGCCTATACTATCCTACTATTCATTTTTGTTTTCTTCATCCCTCTGGGAATCATCGGTGGCTGCTACCTGGCCATTTTCCAGGCCATCCGATCGGCTCGGAAAGAGGTGAAGGAACTTGATTGTGGGGAGACACACAAGATGTATGAGCGCATGCAGAGTGAATGGAAGATGGCCAGGGTGGCTCTCCTGGTAATCTTGCTCTTCGTGATATCCTGGTCACCCTATTCCATTGTGGCTCTCACTGCCACTGCAGGCTATGCCCACTTCCTCACCCCCTATATGAACTCTGTGCCTGCGGTGATTGCCAAGGCTTCCGCCATTCACAACCCCATTATCTATGCCATCACGCACCCCAAGTACCGAGCAGCCATTGCCCGCTATGTTCCCCTTCTCCGCTCCATTCTATGTGTTGGTGAGAAGGAAATGCGCTCCTCTTTTAGCTCTGGCAGTGGATCCTCCTCTCGCCGGCCAACCCTCACCAGCCAGTGCTCCCTGGGCGTCTGCATTGGCAGTGCTGCCCGTGCCAATAGCCGCTGGGGGAAGACCCGGCTGTCCTCGGCCTCGGACACGGACTCCTGTTGGACGGAAAGTGAGGCAGACGGCTCCAGTGTCAACTCGTTATCTTTTGCCAGACGGGTGTCTACAGAGATTTCAACAGATACTGCTATCCCTCCACAGCAGGCCAGCACTAGCACTGGCAATGAGCAGAAAGTGGGGCAGGTTGAAAGGGTTGGCAGCATACCTGTACCTTCCATTGCTCTGGAACCAGATGTGTCGGACGGAAACATGCTCTCTGATTGTAAAGCTTTCCTTCTGTCAGGTAATTGACTGAGGAATGTTGGCACAAGGTCTAGGTACTCCTTCAAACATGTTTGCTTTCTTGTATAAACTGTATATTGCAATCAAAATTACAAAAAAATCGGTCCCAACTGTGGTCTCTTTTCCACTTTGTACCCTCTTTAACTACAAAGCCTTGTTTCATCTTGTAAATCTCAAAAATTCTGTGTGGGTGTGGGGATATGAGTATGTTCTTTGAATGTATAGCCTTACACTGTTTTAGAATTTTAGGGCAGTTTTAATCTAGACTAACTAGAATTTTAAATGGTACATCACCCTAAAATTTCAATGCAAGACTAGGCTTGTTTCATGTACAGTACACAGGCTCATATTGTATTAGACCACAATTAAACATTCCAGACTGTTTCATTCTTTTACAATATTTGTAATGTTTGTTCTGTTCATGTTTGTTGAGTTTTATTGGTGTTTGTTTTCTCTACATTTTAAATGAAATAAAACAGCAAATGCAAACCCATGCTTATCACTTTCATTAACTTATCAAACCAGTTCAAGCACAGTGCAAGCTGGTGCATAGCCACAGATGTAAGTGGTTGGGGGCACAAGCCTCAATGCAGCTTGTCTGATACAAATTCCAGCCAAAACCATACGTTGTTAATCAACTATTTAGTCCATCAACATGGCCAGAAGTCCAGCCAAACACTCTCATAGTCAGAGAAGTTATTACAGTAAACCCCCAAAATTCGTGGGGGTTACGTTCCAAGAGCACCCGCGAATTGTAAAGAATTGTGTTTAAAAACCTAACAATGGCTTTTTAAAAATAGTGTAAACCCTAAATATGCCCCCATATATGCTCCCAAAACACTTTAATTTCATTTTAAACTTAATACATTACCCTTAAAAAAATGTAAAGGAAAAGCCGTAAAAATACAGGGCTTTAAGAAGAACAGAAAGCTCCACGCAGGAAACTGTTATGATGCAGGAATTCTGGACCGAGTCTGCCAGAGATGCGTCACAGGGCAGCAGCCAATATACGGCTGCTTTGTGTCCTCTCGACAGTGCAAAGAAATTTATACAGCTATATTTTATATAGAACATGAGCTGCATTTACAATCTCATTTATGTTACAAAATAAGTAATTTATATTTTTCTTAATTAGCACTAAAATGCATGAAACATATATTACCACGAAAAAAGCAAAAAAAATGTTACAATTAAAACGCACTCTAAACTGCCACTTCGCAGGGGGTTACTGTATTTGTGACTACCTTGAGTGCTCATACTGTAAAAGATGCTGTCATTTTAGTGGGACTCATCTGGATATGTTGTTGTAAATGAACAGTTTGGACAAGAGTACAGACAAATTACAAACTAAAGCAAGGAAACAAACTGATGATGTGAATGCAGACTGGTAATAAAAAAAACAAACAAACAAATAAATAAATGACAAGAACACACAACATACTACCAGTCAAAGAATTATGAGCCAGAAAATGAATGAATATAGAAATAAATAAGTACATATGGCACAAATACAGACACAGAATACTGCCAGCAAGAAATCAATAAACATAAAAAATAAACAAACAATTTGATATATATGACATAAATACAGAAAAATGTAAATACTGGCAGCAATAAATACAACTAAGAAGAAAATTAATAAATACATGGACTAAAATGCAGACAGACAGATAGATAGATAGATAGATAGATAGATAGATAGATAGATAGATAGATAGATACATAGATAGATATGTCATTAAAACAGACACAAAGTACTACTAGTAAACATACATTAATAAATAGATAATAAATAAATACAATCGACAATTGAGAGAGACAAAATACTGGTAGCAATGAAATAAATGAAAAGGTAAATGATTCGACAGCCTGACAGAAAGATAGATAGAAAGAAAGAAAGTAAGTAAGAAAGAAAGAAAGAAAGATTTATTGATTCAATGCCCACTTGATGTGACTGATGGTCCTGTGTTTTTAAATGTGTGTTCCTCCAGCCGGAAGTGGTGGCTGATCTCTGCTCTCCTCCATCCCTGCGGCAGTCGGAGTCTAGGAGTGATTGGAGACCGATATTCATGGCAGTCACAGAGGGGCAATAATTAAAAATAATAATCTCAATATGGGAGATGATGGCATAGACTATAACATAGTCTTTCCCGAGCCTCAGATATCAGGTAAGACGGCGGTGAGCTAGCATTAGCTGGCGAGCTAACAGTAGCTAGTAACGCCTCCTTTCACCACCAGGCTGCAGATTCAGTCAGTATAAGGCTTCGGTTAGTCTTGTTTATTCCGTAAAATGCAAAAAACAGAGGCACCCGTTTATATATAGTGTGTAAATTTGTATGTGACTGGTAGGCTGCCCTTGACTGAAGCTAAATTTACCCTACTCAATGGTTTAAATGACAGCTGTATTAGAGCTGCTTTGTCATGTTTGGATGTCGAATCACCCTGAGTTTTTGATCTTCTCTTCTGACAGAGAAATACTGGCGTGGGTCAAAGGAGCCCGTTGTTATTCTCTTAGGCTGGGCCGGTTGCAGAGACAAGCATCTGTCAAAGTACAGCTCAATCTATAACACACAGGTAAGTTCTAAGACACAAGTACCTCTTGACTGACACTCTCATTTCACATGTGAAGCAGGTGCATTCAAAAGACACCTGTTCATCCGACATCTCTTTAGAGATCGGGATTATTATTATGGCGGTTTATGGGGAGGGCCAGTTGCTTGCCCCTGTGCTCACAGGGTCGTGGTTTTGAATCCTAGGACTGCTAGTGGCACCACTGAGGCACCCTTGAACAAGGTACCATTCCACACACTGCTCCCTGAGCGCTGTGTTCCTGGCTGCCTGTTGCTTCACTAGTTGAGTGGGTTTAATGCAGAAAATAAATTTGTACTATGCTGTGGTGTGTTCATAGTGACCATTTGCATATATCAACAGTTCAACTCTGGGAAGCCTTTACTCTACATGCTGGAACATTACTGTAAGGATTTGATTATATTCAGCTTCAAGAGTTTTAATGCAGGAAGGTATTTATGTTAGATAATTAGCTCTCGATTACAAACTCCACTCCAACTGATAATTAAATGTATTAGGTTGTGCTCCTGTACTTGATATAATACTGTAAATGTAAACGAAATACAGTTTCACTCAGAGTTGGAGAGCTTTATATCCCTTTAACCAAAGCAGGTGGTGATCGTTAATTATTTATTCGTTTAGTTAAATCGTGTTTGGAGTCCAAATTTTTCATCTTTTCTTTAAAACTGGAGGCTGTTGATATGAAGAAATACTAGAAGTTGAGAGTCATCCAAATCTTGTCTGTGAATCCATCCTCACAACTACTCTCTACAAGTTTAAACTGCAAAATAGCTGTCCATTTAGACAGCGCAGACTTGTGGATGTGGATTAGGACTCATTTAATATAACAGTTCATAGGCCCAGATTAGGCCTAAGCTTAGCACTACGTCTTAGTCTAGGACAGGGGTCACCAACCTTTTCGAAACTGAGAGCTACTTCATGGGTACTGAGCCATACGAAGGGCTACCAGTTTGATACACTAGAACAGAGTTTGCCTAAACTTGTCTAAACTTCATGTATAATAAACATGTTTTAAATGCTTTTTTTAAGATATGGTCATGTCAAATCTATATAAATGCAAATGTGATTAAAGAAGAATAGCAAACAGGATAAAATTAGATGTTAGATGCTGCTTACTGGTGAGTTGTGCTATTTTTAGAACAGGTCCGTGGGCTACTCAAGTGGTCCTTGTGGGCACCATGTTGGTGACCCTTGGTCTAGGACTTGCCCATGTCCAGTTGACCAACCTACAGTGTATGTTTTAATCCTGTTCTATATATTTTTTTCAGGGATGTGTGACTTTGCGCTACACTGCACCCCTGAAGACGGTGTTCATTTCAGAGTCATTTGGATACAAGGAGCTCAGAAGCACTGCTCACAAACTGCTAGAGATTCTGTATGACTATGAAGTGGAGAACAGCCCCATCTTCTTCCATGTATTCAGTAACGGTGGCTTCATGCTCTACCGCTACATGGTGGAGCTCTTGCAAAGCCACAAGCAGTTCAGCTCTCTGTGCGTTGTGGGCACGGTTGTGGACAGTGCACCAGGGAGCCAGAATGTCAGAGGAGCTCTTCGGGCCCTCAAGACCACGCTTGGCCCAAATGTCAATGTGCTGCTGCGGTGCTTCCTCCTGGCTCTGTTTGCTGTGATGGTGGTCCTCCTAAGAGTCGTCCTGTACCCTGTGACCAAATACTTCCACAAGAACCACTATGACGCCATGATGGAGCGGCCAGCCCCCTGGCCTCAGATGTACCTTTACTCCAGGGCAGACCGAGTGATCAGGTATAGAGATGTAGAGCGGATGGTCAGATCGCTGCAGGAGAAAGGGCTTTCTGTGGAGAGCTTTGACTTCATCACCCCACCGCATGTGAGCCTGTTCAGAGACTGTCCCGAGGACTACTCCAGCAGGTGCCACACCTTCTTGACTAGCTGCATGACCGACTTGGAGGCAACACAGGCAAGAAAGCGCTTCCAAGTGCAACAGTGACAGTACGGCGTACTCACCCAGCCCTTACATAGTTTGTGGTAATGGAACTACTGTAAAGATACATGTGTACAAACCACCATATTTGTATGAAAACTACTGATTGAAGTTTAGTGACTTGACCTTGGTCAATTCGACCTGTTCGATTTGTTTTGTGTTTGTCTGGTACTGTGAATTGAAAACGTATTTGAACTAACTTAATTTAAGCTTACAAAATTCACACTTCTATAGATTGTAATCAACTGGTTTATGTATTTGACTTACGTGCCTTCCTAAAATAAAGACCAGGTTCATTTGGTTAACCACAGCTAGGTGGGTCATGTTTAAGTAAGAAAACATTCCTTATCCTATACAATAGTAATTCTTTTGGGATGGGGGGGTGTCTCAATCTCAGCACCGGTGTCTTATCATGGACATTTGAACTCGTAAACTAATTGTCTTCACAAGCCCCTTGTTGACTTTGTCAGGTGTGTTGGAGAAGGGAAAACTAAAAAATGTGCAGAGCATGGGGTCTCCAGGACAGATGAACCACTCCTTGCGGCCACATTAAAAATACATTCACATCAGTTATGTGGCCTGCTGTTGTGTGCTGTGTTATTTGTTAACCATTAGGAGTTTGTGGTTGTTCTTCATGGGTGTTGTGACTTGACTTTACATGTTTACAAAGACTACAGAAGACCTTTTCCAAGAGGAGGGCATTAACCTGGAATTTTGGATTGTAAACAGATTACCCTCATGTTTGTTATGGAGAGGCATTTCACCTCTAGGCAGGTCAGATCAGCTTTTGCCATTTCTGCCAGCCAGTGATCATGTGAGCAGCAGGCTTTCAAATTGATCAGGCAGGTTCTACAATTGAATGCCTCCAACTGACATATTTGACATTTTAGAGCGAGTCGTTGGCATTTGTCTCTCCAGAAAGCTCACCCTGGTACTCCATATATCATTTAGAGCCGCTGGTGGGGGAGAGCAAAAGAGGGAAGTTTGTAGATTTGCTTAGACAGATGAACATCGCTTATTGGAGTGCACAGCAAACAGATCATCTTGCTGTTTGTCTGGGTGGACGAGTAGCTCGTGTTGCTTAAGTGTTTCAGGTTTGATATCTAGGATAGACGCTCAAGGACTGTCCTGATTTCAACCCAGGCAGGTTATTTGATACTGGATTTATCTCCAAGGAGGCTTCTCAATGGAAATTTGGGTATTTAGCTGTATGGGACAGCAAAGTCTGCTGCAATCCTGTAAGTGTAAGTGATCTCTCTATGAAAGCACACTTGGTGTTAATGTTCTTGTAAACAGACAGTTGAAAATTAAGTCTCCACTTTATGTAGTGCCATCAGCTCTTCTGTGTTACTTTCACAAGGGGGAGACATTTCTCCTTAGGATTCCTTTATTTTTGCTAAGGCCTTTTCATACATCACATTCCCGTTCTCTCATTTACAGCCAAGTGATGTAGCTCCAAGTTGAGCTGTCTTTGTTATGGGCTGAATTGAGGCCTGACCAGGGCTTTTGCTTGCTCTAAGTGGTCTTAGTTTTTTCCATACAAATCTTTCCATACAATACAGTTTGATTGGTTTGTGTCGGAGAATGCAGTATGAGGCTTATTGCCACAGAGTGTCTAGAAACTGCCAGGAGTGTGACTTATTTAAAAATGATAGATAAGTTGGGGGTTGGGGTGTAGCCATTTGACAGGGTGTAGTGACTGAAAGTGTTCTGTTCAAGTGCGTAGTAATTTTTAGTTGGTCTGGTTCCCCGTCATAATGGATATGCTTTGCACCAAAAAGGGGTAACTCCATTCAATTTATGTGTAAAGTCAAAAAGATGGTCTTCTGGCCTTCAAAGAACCTCTATGCTAAACACTTTATTATTGGATTTCATTTATATGGCAAGGCTGCGTAATAGACAGCACTCTGGGATGGTAATGCAGGGGGGAGAAAAGTCCCCAAATTGCCCTCAGAGTTAATGAAGTCTCACAGTATGATGTGGGAAAATTGTGGTGGAAAGGGGTCAACAGACCTCTTCAGCCCCCTCGTCCATGGAAAATGGCTCCTGTCAGGCTCCGAACATTAGGAGAAGCTGAATGCTCACACAGCAAAGCTGGCCCTAAGAATGATGGTTTTAAGTAATGGCATTTGGCAGATCGGCAGCATTTCCCCAGCTCGGTGAAAGTTTCTCTGAGTTGGGAGAAAGACACGTCTCAGAAGTTAACAGTCCACAAGCCTTGCATGAAAACCTAACATCAACTTAACAAGCTATACGCTATTTACACCATAGTAATTACACTATTGTAGACTTGTCTTTCCTTAGACCCAGTACATCCTGCAGTATTTTAGCTGATGAGTGAGGTGAGTGTAGCTCCTCATGTCTACCAGTAGATGGCATTGTCAGCCAGGTCAGCAGAACTTCAGCAACCAGCTCAGTCAGGAACAGAGAAGACAGCTTTCAGAGAGTAGCTGGAGAAAGCCACGGAACCAGAAATAGACTTCCCCACAAACCCAAAAGTGAAAGACTAATTGATTCTCCTTTCACTTCCTTGCAGCTGCAAGTCTGCACCACCTGGCTTTTCTATGAGGGGGAGAAAAGATGAACATCCCTTTGAAAGAAATAGGCTAAAGATTCATTATCTGTCCAAAAGGATCCGGGCAGCCCTTCCACACTGCCCCCCCCCCCCCCACACACAGCTCTGGAGCTCCTTCTAATACCTTTGGGATGAGTTTGAGTGGTGTTTGTGATCCAGAACTAATCATCCAACATCAGTACCTCACTAATGCTCTTGTGGTTGAATACTGAATTAGTGTAAAGCCTTCCCAGAAGATTCCAGATGAAGTTGTGAAGTTTGATGTGAAATAAATTGTAGAGCAGTTACCAAATCTTTACAGTGGTGGTGACGCAGACCTAGCCATTTTATTTACTGTCTAAAGTGAATCAATATGTGTCAGAGATTTTATAGGCTGTGTAATGTTGATTATGGTGATACTTCTAATAACCATCTTGCCTTAAAGCTGCCCTTATGTACCTCATTGCCAAGAATGTGTTTAAAATGTTTTAGACCAACACCTTCAGTCTGAACTGTTGTTTAATGTCTTGGGCATTAACAATTACCTGTAAAATCTTCCTATGATAGAGTTTTTAAGCGCCGTTAACACTCCCGACATCTGGTTCCAATCACCAAAACAGTGACCAGTTCTCTCAGTGCAAGACACGAATGGAGCTTCACATCAAACCACTCTGAAAGACTGTTTTATTTCATCCTGATGACTAAATTATTTCAATTTTTAAAGCAGTGAAGGAAGGGAGGGTTTTAAAGGCATTTTTAATTGCGTTATTTTACGAACATTTATGGACAGTATTCAGACTTCTAGATATCAGAATGTCACTAAAGGCTGAGCTAGTATGTGACCAATTTTTGAGTATTATTTTGGAAAAAAATCTCTTTTTTTAGGGATGAGACATGATTTTCGAATAGTCGAATATTCGATATACGGTCGAATATCGAATAGTTATTTCGAATACCGTTTTAGCCATATCTCACTGAAAGGACACGGAACAGAAATGAAGACGTTTCCCAAACAATATTTCATGTAATGCATTAATTCAGCCTGAAGGTGTCGCTAAC
>JBBPCY010000077.1:79368-90545 GCA_037974405.1 Brachyalestes nurse
TTGTGTAGGACTGCTGCTCTCTCTCTCCCTCTCTCTGTCTCCCTTTCTTGCTCTCTCTCTCTCTCTCTCTCTCCTTTTCATGCACCTTGATGTCTCCATTTCATTATGGCCCCTCCATTTATCAACTCTTTTCGGCTAAGGAGTGACTCACCTCTACCACCCCCCCCCCAACGTTCTTCCCCTCTACCTGCCGCATGTTTTTTGGCAGGGGTGTGTGATTGTGTATCTGTTTCACTGCTGCTGCTGGAGGGTTATTTCTATGGGGGGTGACATTGGAGGGCTGTTGCTGATGGGGCCTGCCTGTGTAATATTCTGTACAGGAGCGCCCTGTTTGTTTGCTGCAGGAGAAGTGGCTGCGCAGGCAGATGGGCCAGCTCGCATGCACACTGAATGACAGGAATAAAGATGGCGTAGCGAAGGTATACGCGAGGAGAGAGAGTCCAAATAAATGAGGCGGACAGGGGAGCAATGCACAGCCACTGATGTGCAAATGATAAAGAAGGGGCCCCTGCGTCTATCTGTGGCTTAGGAGAGAGAAAGAGAGAGGGAGAGAGAGAGGGAGAAGAGTGCAAGGAAAGACGGGTGAGTGCATTATAATCAAGACGCTGGTAATGATAATAATAATAATGTGGAATTAGTTCTCTCTATCAGCGGGCGAGTGGTGGGCAGGCCTTTTAATCATGGTCTAAAAGGTGCGAATGCTCTTTATCATCATTGAACTGTGTCCAGGGCTAATTGTGGCCATATTTCACTGTCCGCAAGCCCGGGGTGGCCAACGATCTGGCCTGCTCCCTCACCAGCGTGATTGAACACAGATAAAGTCGCGCTCGCAGCAGGGCTCAGCTGGGAGGCAGCCTCGGACGCATACACGTGTGCACACGCACACACACACACACACACACACACACACACACACACACACACATGCTCTCTCTCCAAGTGAAACAGAGGGTCTTCGCACCTCCTCTCTTCTGTTTCCCTCTCTTCTCCTCTTGCTGCCTCTCCGCTAATCCATCTCTTCATTTATTTTTCTTCTCATTTGCTGTACTCTCTCTTTACATCCAACAGAGTTACACTGTTGCACACTGTACCGTTACAGAACCTCCAAAAATGATTCTGAAAGTAACTTTACAGGAAAAATGTATTTGATGTAACAACAGTTTATTAACTGTGCTCATTTTTGACTATTTGCATTTATTGTGACATTTTGATTGCATGTAAAATATTGTATAAAAATATAAAAATGATGGGAATAATAAAAAAAATCCAACTAAAATAGAGATGGTTTGTTCCAAAAGTAAGCAAATACATTGTGTGCAATGATTTGAATAGTCAAGTGATATTTAGAATTTTTTATTTTGTTTTTTTTTAAAGTGAAAATAAGTGCATATCCCCTACAGAGCACAAACATGCATATGAATAAGTGTACCTACTGTTTTTATTTTATAAATAACTGGAAAAAAGAAAAACATAAAATGCGTCTTTTGCACAGGCAACCAATTTAATGTGGGAAATTCAGCAAATAAAGAATAATGAACATTAACATTTTCAGAAGTGCAGTCCCTTATACTCCTTATTTTAACGCCTGTTTGTCCACCACTTCTGACACGTTTGTCCAGCACATCATACAGATGCTTGACTGGACTGAGATCCGGAAGAAAGTCAACACTCTTTGTCATGTTCCTCAAATCATTCCTAAGCAGTGTTTGCAGTGTGACAGGTAGCATTATCCTGCTAAAAGAGGTCACTGCTATTAGGGAATGCCGTTGCCAAGAAGGGATGAACTTCTGCAACTCTGTTTAGGCAGGTGGTACATGTCAAAGGTTTCCCATTAGAACATTGCCCGGAGCATCACACTGTCCTCCACCAGCTTGACTGGCTTGTGCTTATGCAGCCCCATATGCTTTTGATCATAGCCACAATACTTTTTTCAGACATTTGAGCCACAGCAGCTGATCTGTGGGATCAGACCAGACGAGCTAGCCTTTGCTCCCTACTTGCATCAGTGAGCCTCGGGAGCCCATGACCCTTTTGCCGGCCCATTTGTTTTCCTTCTTTGGACCCCCTCTAGTAGGTACGAAGCCTTGCCGTTTTGGTGATGCTCCAAACCGAGTGTCTAGCTATTTCAATTTGGCTCTTGTCAAAGTCACTCAGATCCTCATTTCCAACAGATCAACTTCAAGACTACGCAGTTGCCGCCTAACATATCCCACCCCTTGACAGATGCCATTGTAACAAGATAATCAATGTTACTTACTGAACTTGTCAGTAGTTTTAATGTTGTAGCTGATTGATAGGTGTGAATGTATCTATGTATGCGTTTAATACATTTGCATTATTTATTGTATGCCTCAGTCTTTGCATTTTTTGCACTTTTAACAACTCTTCTGCTAAACTACAGTGTCATAATATTGTACTCATTTACACTTGAGCTATACACTAGAAAATATGTCTTGTACTGTAAATTATTGTACTGTTGTGCTTGTGTTTTTTTTTTTCACGTGTGTGTGTGTGTGATTTTTTTCATGTTTGTGTTTGTATATTTTGTGTATGTGTTTAAATGCATACATTATAGTGTAACTCATAATTGACTGAATTATTATATAAATATGAATAACAATTAAAAAAATAAATTAATTAGATTGTATCCAGCATTGTGTTACAGGTGATTTTTTGTATTTCGTAATTCGATGAAAAGAACAGTGGTGTGCTGTTGTGTGAGGGGAAATAATGGGAGGACAGATTGTTCTTTATGAAAGAGTTCTTCACACACGTCAACCAGTGAAGTGCGGCTCTCCTTAAAGCTCACACTTTTCTGCTCCCTCTTTCCTCCTTTTTTCTGCAATCAGTTCCGTCGCTTTCCTTGACACTCCCTCACCTTGGCAGAGGATGTAGGTCACCTACAGGGAAGAAACTTTTAATTAAAGTTAAAGCTTCACCGGTGGACTGCAGCAGGGGAGTTGAGGGGCCCCACCTCACCCCTGCCTCACACCAACCCAGGCTTCAGTGTTCTACCATAGGAAAGGTAATCTCTATGAATTTTAACTAATGGACAAGCCAGTGTTCTTAATAATAAAACTATTTTGACGGCAAAATGAAAAAAAGCTTTTACCTTCATCCAAACCATTGACCAACATGGAGTTTAAAGTAAGTAAGTAAATGTTTATTAATATAGCACATTTTTTAAACAGCTTTCACTGTCCAGGTAAATTGAAATATAAAAGAGAATAAGATAAAAAGAAGCATCAACACTTATTATTTACACATTTTGAATATAAATTATGAAACACAATTAAAAATCTGAATTAAGAGTCAAAAAAAAGTCTAGACTTTAAAACAGAAGCACACTTTATATCATCAGACAGACTGTTCCATTACCGCGGAGCAGCAACAGAAAAGGCTTGATCACCTTTTTCTTAAGAAGCGGCACATGCAAACGTTCTGTTAGAGAAGATAAAACAATCCATAGTCAGTATCTTCCAGATATTTTATTTGTACTTAACATTTACAAGAATTTCCTCATCTCAAATGTTTCATCCCTTACAATGCAGGCCTGTTATTCAGGTATTCATCATCATTCATCCCTGAGTTGTTTATTCAGTGTCTACTATGAATGATTCACTAACCACCAATGAAAGAAAGTAGCCACTAATGAAAGTGATGTCAGGTCGTAGTCCTGAAAGCAAGGAAAAATAGTGGAATAGGGGTTAAAATAATGATAAGCTAGGTGTCGTATATTCATTATTATCAAAAGAATATATGGAACTATGGTTATAATAGATAATATAGAACGTTTTATATGTTATGATGTCTGTAGTTTCAGACAGCAGTGTGTGTTTGTGTGTCTTTATGGAGTGTTTTGTTGGACTGTAGCGGTTTCCCAGAGGTGGATCTGATTACACACACAAACTGCAGGAGTGGCACCTGATACGGGGGAAACATGCAGAAAACATTGCATCCCAAAGTAAAACGCATCATCCAAAGAGCCCCATAACACAATTAGGAGAGGAGCCGTCATAGGTGCCGAACAGCAGTGGAGCTGACGCTGGGTGGCGGTGTAAAGTGACACAGCTATTTAGGGAGGGGTGAAAAAACAATTGGGGAGAAGAGCGCCCATTCTTCAGAGTGGCGCAGTCTCATTTGGGTGATGGGCCAAAGCACTGGAGAGGGAGCTGAGCTCTAATAGAAGATTGAATCAGAGCGAAATGTACAAACAGGGAAATTTACTAGATTAAACTGGGATATTTATAAAATCGTCTACTTGGCATGAAACGATAATGCACTTTGGGCACTAGGTTTTTCGCTTTGGTGCCTTTTTAGAATCGAGTGTCACACTCCCAGTGGAATTGCCTCCTGATGTGACAAATAGTGCAACAGCATTTGGTGTTATGGGGAGAACTAATAATTTCTTAATCTAATTTGAAATATCGATGCACAGTGATGGGCAGAAACCAACAGTAAACAATGACAAAAAACAAGGAATTCTATGATGCCTATATGTGAATGTAGAATACGTCGATTAAGCTCAGATTTTGTTTGTTGTACCAAAGGTTGGGGAGAAAGGAGAGAGAGAAAGATAGAGAGAGATTAGATCAAGAGCTACATTCTCCGGGCCCGGAAGCCTTCTCTATAGAGATGGATGATGGCAATCCAAGCAGCACATCAACAATCCTATTAGCCATGCTCCATAAATGTTCCTCATCAAGGAGGAAGATGTCATAACTCACTTTGCTACATTGATTTTAATCACACCAAATGTAAACATACATATTATCAATATCAATGCAGAAAATAACTTTATAATATGCAATTATGGGCCGGCATTGATTTTTTTATCCAGTGTAATCTTCCCCAATTGATTTAATAAGGCCGTTATCAGCCGGGCAGGAGGAATATTAGAAACACAATTTTCATAAATTTCAAAAGCGCACCGGCGCTGGTTCATTTTCTTAAGGGGAATGAAGCTTAGTGGAGGAGGAGGAGACCAATTTTGGCGTCTCTGAATGGTCACCAATGCTGCTTAAATCAGGATGTTGTCAGTTGTCACTGTGTGTGTGTGTGTGTGTGTGTCCATGTTCTAACATGACCATAGGAGGATAAACGCTTCAACAGACCCTGTAGTCACTCAATAACCACAGAAATGACAGCATGATGACGATAACAGCGCGCTGCATTTCATTCTTCTTAAAGTGATGGTTAGAAATATAACATTTACGCAGCTTTCCTCTAAATCTCAGATCAGACCAGACATGTTTGGTGTCTATGTTTTCCTTCTTTAGTTTTGCACCAGAGCTACTAATGTAGCTGTATGGCTTGGCAAAGCTGACTGACTACATTTAAGAAAAGGGGAAATTGGATTCAAGCTGTCGCTCTACCTGAAGCATTACAGTGTGTCCAAAAAACATCTCTTGATTACATACTGTGTTCTTCTTTCCCAGCAGCCCCCCTCCTCCTCCCCTCCACCACCTTCACTCTTTCCTTTACAGTGGCCATCTTTCCTGGCCGCCTCCTCGTCACACTGACAGTAGATTGATTCTTGCCACTTCCTCGGGTCGTGTTATCTGCTTGTGTTGGACACTGCTGCTACCTCTCTCAGGCACTCTAATGAGGACAAACGACCCCCCCGATCCCTGTGCCCCCAAACAAAAATGGCAGCATCCAAATGAGAGGGAAGAGGGGTCAGCCTACCGATGCCCATTCTCAAATTACCCAGGCTCTCTTTCCAAATGACTTTGGCTATTAGAATGGCGTGTCGTGGCCCATTGGCACATGAATGTGGCTGTGCAGCTGTCTTTCTCCAGCACACCCGGGCTCTAACGCAATCTCTTTAATAGCTTGGCCCTGCTGGGGAAGGGCCCGCTGCAGGACATTAGAGAAATATTTATTTGCCTGCAGAAATAACTGTGTGCTAACCCGATTTGGTTGTGTGCTATTAAACATGAGGAGGCTAGCCTTGGTTAAGCAGAGGAACTGTGGCTGGTCTTGATGGTTTTGCAGCAGTGGTCCTCCCTTTAACTCATTAAGTGATTATTATTTAGCTGCTTGATTGGAACAGGTATGTTAGAGCAAAAAAAAAAAAACAAAATATGCAAAGATGGTACACTCTACAATATCTACCCTCTACAATATCAATAATTCCAGAGTTTGTTCCAAAACAGTTTGAGACACATTTGTGCACAAATTATTGACATGCATCTGTTTTTGCAAGTGTGTAACAACGGAGATGGTTGTGGTTTAATTCATTGCTTTGTTCTCACTTACCTTCCTTATAATTAGTCTGAGAGAAATCTTGTGCACCTTTGTTGCATGAACTTGCCACATTTATATTATCAAACCAATTCTACTGACAGGGTTGTTTAAGGTATTTTCAATTGAAATTTTATTTCAAAATGTGGTCTCTGAGAAATTTAGGATACTCCTTCCCTTTCACCAGACTGCTTCTTGTTGTTTACAATCTACCCAACCAACGACAGTGTCTTTTATAAAGACATCAGTTGCAATTTGCATGAAGTTTCATTTTTATTTTTGCACTTGATGTATTTTTACCTTTACCCTTGGTGCGTGTTTTTATGTTTCGTGTAGTGCCCTAATACTATTCTGAATCTAGGATTTTAGGCATATGTACTTTTTTGTCCATTTGTCCATAGTCAAAGGACTGTGTGTAAATTTGAAGTGGATATCTGCAAAAAGTGTCTGTGGACTTATTTCCACTCACTGTATATCTGAAGAATGAAGAAAAAGAACTCGTGAAGAGCTCGTGAAGTCAAAAGTGGAAACTCTATGTTGTATAGCAATCTAATCTCCTAGCCCAGAAGCACTAGCAACCATGATTCTTAGGAGTGCAGGAGCAGAACTGGTAACCTACAACCGTCCAAGTGCTGTCCAGCTGAAAGTGCTTCTTGTTTTCAAGTGCGTGCAAATTTAACAGGACCACGTCATTAGTGTTATTACACTAGCTGTATCTTTATAGGCCTTCTAGTGTACATGTGTATGGACAAGTCTGGCTGCACTATGTGTGCGCCCCCTCGCTCTCTCTCTCTCTCTGTCTCTCTCTCACTCTTTCTTTCTCTATATTTCTGTGTGTGTGTGTGTGAATGTGTGTGTGTGTGCCTCTCGCTGTTGACCTGTCAGGAATCATACAGCCATCAGAAGCGCCGGCCTGCTGGAAATGTGTTCATTTGTGGTGCGATGGCGCGGCACCTGATCTCAGCATGGTGCCGCTGGAGGGGGGGATTGAGAGGGATGAAAGGAGTGGAGGGGAGGGGAGGAAGGGGGAGGGGAGAGGGGGGCGCGAGCGAGACGGATAGCCAGTCATCCCCGGCCCAGCAGGTCCGTATTTAAACTGTCCCCGTGTTTTATAGCCGGGGACGTGAACCAGTGGCTCCGCGTTTAGGGACCATACATCAGTGTTAAAATGGCAGATTACTGTTAATGAATGATATTTGTGTTCAGCGCGGATAGCAGAGAGGTGGAGTGACCAGGAAAACAATCTGTCCCTCCTCCCCGCTCCCGCTTCTCTCTCTCTTTCTCTCTCTCTCACTACACCTCTGTCGTTCTTTTTCACTCTTTCTCTGTCTTTGTTCACCTCCTCCTTCCTCTAACACACTCAGATCATCCTCACTCCTTCACACCTGTCCTCCTCACCTCCTCCACTTTGGCAGCGTGAGAGCCTTTCATTCAGGCCCTTGCATGTAGCTCAGCTTAAGGGATCTGCTGCTATCTAAGCACCAGGACAATAGCCTCTTGCATAATTCTCTCTCTTTGGTTCCTATAAAGGCATCCAGTATTGCTGCAGTTTTATTTAAGGCTAATTGATTAAAGTAATCTTCCCCAGCTCATCTTTTGCGCAACCAGTTTTACATTGTTTTTTTTTTTTACTGTATTTGTAATTTTTTATTCACATCTTCACAGAATATGTCTGTTCTCACGCCGGAATTATCAGAATAAAACAAGGATTTAAATGTAGGATTAAACAGCTTTTTTATTGTGCTGTGGCAGTGCCTGACCTCAGACAGTCAAGAAGAGTGGACAGATTAAAGGAGAATGTTACTAAAAGCCATCATATATGCATTGCATTTGTTGAATTTGTGGATGAACTACACATTTATAACATTCTAGAAATATTCAAATATGCTTAATTTATAAATCAGGTAAAAAAAAAGGACATTTAAGTAGTTTTGACATTTAGTGAAAATGAAATGAAAATGGCTGCTATAAAGGAGAATCCCACTTAAACGTTCCACGTCATTTAAAAAATTAAAGAGCAAAGAAGTTGTTCAGGGTGCTCTGATTTTGCCTTATAATTCCCAGCATGTACCACTCTGTCATAAATGAATGAAAAAAAAACCTCTCAAAACTGTACTATTCTAAAATAATGTTTTGTTACACTACATATTAGTAAGCATTTAATTTAAAAGCATTCTGCAATGTCACTTTAAATGGTTCCCTTCCCCACAACTGGGAATCATTCTCTCTTAGTACATTTCTCTGGGATAGAGCATTTTACCTCAGACCACACTGATAGACCATATGTGTTAATTATGCATAAATGTTTAATTATGTGGAAATTTCAAACCGGCAGAATTTATGTGGAAAAAACATCATAAAAAGTTCATTCTATTTACTGATAAAATAGTCTAGTGAGGCCTATAAGACCTTTTCAAATGTTTTTCTTGTTTGCTTCATTTACTTGGTCTGTCTGTTTGATCAGGATGGCAAATTGCTACAAGGTAACCTCCACACACTGTTATGTATTTAGATTTGATAATATAGCCCCCCCCCACAACAGCACAGTGCAAAAACATGACATACAAATCATGTAACATAAGAACTAAAAATAAGCCATTACGTCCCAGCCTGTGCTGACAGCCTCCACCACACAAGGTGGCTGATGTGGTCATGATATCTGAACACACACACACAGGCGCACACACACACACACAGGCAAACACAGCTTTCTCATTGCAAAAACTAACCACCACAAGATGTCACTCACCCATAAGTAAAAGTGCCAAGCAATCAGGCACTCAGCAATGTGATGGCTTTCACTCACAGGAGCTGAGATTGTTTCTCAGCTCAGGTTTGGCAATTACAGCAAATGGATCTGAACCAATGGAAAGCTGCCGGTGTTACTGTTTGTTCTTCCTCGGTGCATTAACCTTGTGTTCATTCTCCATGAGTTTTTTCAACTTGTTTTTGAAGCTCAGGAACGCACTCCCCCTTTTCAGATCAAGCTTCATTACAGCTTGCCTGACGAGCGCATGCACCTTTCGTGTTGTTCCCTTTCATTTTAGCAGCCGTGCCTCATTTGCAGATGAGGAGGAAGTGCTGTTAGCTCATGGCGAGGGAATTTCCTCTGAGGGAACTTTTCTTTTAATGAACCGGAGGGGACAGAAGAGCAGCACAAAACCACCTTCTGACTCGCAAACATCCTCCCCAGCTTTTGTGTGAGTCACTCTCACAATGCTGTCAGTGACGCAAGGGCCACACCTGTTGCCCTGTCCCGAACCAGAGAGGGACTCTTGTTGCCCCTGCACTGCAGACCCTGAGGCAGGACGTCCCGCGGGAGAGGAAGAGGAAGTCGTTACCTAGGTGATCTCTGCTCTACCTAGACCTCACTGCACTTTCACCCTCTGACATTGGGCAGACAATCGAGCGGCTCCGCCCCCTGCCTTCACCTGGCAGCCAATGAGATCACGGTCTCAGGGGGGCAATGTTACCTCACACCAGCTGCGGTTCTACTCAGGGGTCAGCTCCTTTTTCCCCCCTTTTTTTTTGAAAGCTGACTTTCAGCACTCTCCATACAACTTTTTCAAGGTTACTTTAACTCATTGTTTTGGTGACAAAATTTTAACTCCTTAAAGGCTCTAAAGGTCAACAAATAGCTCAACATGTTACTTCCGTTTAAATGCAGTTACATATTAGACTCATAATAGCTACTGATTATTCATAGTAGCTACTGATAATTGATAGTGCTACTAGGGATGGGTGAAATAACAAAATATATCACCATGATACCATGACATTTGTTCAGTGTCCAGGGCTAATTATGCTCTCTTTATGACGAAAAAAGCAGCAAGTGCATGCTTAGCAGTACTGACTACTTTATGATGTGCTCAGAAAAGCATAGTGTGGCATGCTGTGATGTAATTTATCACAATAACAGCTCAGGTATAGTAAGAATAATACAGGTTCAAGGTGTAGAAGTTAAATTGTGCTTATGTAAATATGGATAGGCAATTATGAAATAAAGTGAATTTGTTTAACCTTACTCATGAAAAATAACGTACTTATTGGTATGAAAAGTTGAGAATAGTTCTTATATTGTATGATTTTGGACTGTGCTGACTTCGGGGATCTCATGTAAGACTGCACACAGGCAACTAGACAAGGCTATATAGTCAAAATCAAAATACACCATGTGAAGATTACATTGCAGGCAAATGTAATGAGAGCTAATCCAAGAAGCAAACAATTATCCTTGAAAAACATGTCATAAAATAACTGAACTCACTGACTGGTTTTACTTTTTCAGTGTTAGGAATCATCTATTTTTTGCGAGATGAGCAATACAGAGACTACAAATTTCTCAAGAACACCCTTCATAAGGAAGACTCCCATAGAATTCTCTTTTAAACTGATCACTTCTCCTTGTGCTGGCCACACGATAAAAAGCCTTACCTTACATGTATTTGTAGAAGTGCTGTCTATATGTATGAAATATTGGCTTAGCTATGACCTCTCTGACTTGACTGTAGGATACTTTCTGTGACGTCCTGTCTGACCAAGTGTTTATGTGCTGAGTGTGTTTGTAAATGTCTGTAGGACACAGGCGGGGGTGTGTGGGCTGAGTGACCCGGATGCATCTGCCTGATGAGCAGCTGATCGGACGCGAACTCAACACACCAACACACACACTGGCCCGTGTGCACCTGCTTCCTTTGGAACGGACCTGTTTGTGCTTAGAAACTTCCTGCTGCCTCGTGCCATCCACATGTGATTACACTCTCTTCTCTTCTCTCCTCTCCTCTCCTCCCCTCCTCTCCTCTTCTCCTCCTCTCTCCTCTCCTCTCCACACCTCTCCCCTCCTCTCCTCCCCTCCCCTCCTCTCCTCTCCACACCTCTCCTCTCCTCTCCCCTCCTCCCCTCCTCTCCTCTCCTCTCCTCTCCTCCTCTCC
>JBBPCY010000077.1:97302-111828 GCA_037974405.1 Brachyalestes nurse
GGGTGGGGGGGAGTGCGGTCAGCTAGGCCAGCGGCTGCGGGCCCGCGCTCCCCTGCACATAGCTCTTCATCAAGCTGGACCCGTCACTGCTCCACAGACAATTACAGTCCTCTGATTGCTATCAGACAGGGAGGGGATTTTTACAAATTAGGGGATAAATAGAATTTTCCACATGCCTAATGGCAGGGGCCGGGGAGCAGTAATGAAAAACTATACATCACAATCAGCCAGACAATCCTATTCATGGCAATGCATTATGCTCACTATTCATAATAATGGTATGCTGACAGAGACAGCGCGGGCCGGGACGGCACAATAGGGGAACGGGGAAGATGTCGCCGGCCTAGGACACTACAGCCCCGTCCTCAGCATGAGCTCAGCTCCATTTCCTTATGGAGATGCTACATCCCTGCTTTTTCATTATGTTAGTTGTGGTGATATTTCAGTGTAATTGAAGGATCATATATCATTTTGAGGCCATGTGGCATGTGTAGCCTCGTCAATAATTTATGGGAAAAAACTACCAACTGTGTGTCTCTGTGAGCTTTGCACCACCTAGAACAAAGTGAAGTTTCTTTATTGATCATACACTCTGGTCTTAAGTTTCATGGACTGTCCAGAAGCACTGAGCAGATTGCTTTCAACCAAACAAGCAGACCTTGTCCTGAATCATCAAAATGACTATCCTGAACCAACAACGCAAACTCTTCTGAATCAGTGAGCAGACCATCAGGCAGACTGTCCTGAACCAACAAACAGACCATCAGGCAGACTGTCCTGAACCAACAAACAGACCATCAGGCAGACGGTTCTGAACCAACAAACAGACCATCAAGCAGACGTTTCTGAACCAATAACCAGAGACTGTCCACAGTCAACAACCTGATATCAAGCACATTTTTCTGAACCATCCAGCAGACCATCACACATACTGTCCAGCCCATTGGCAGTGGAACAATTCTATGTGGAAGGGGTGTATGCATAATTTGACCCCCTCAGTTTCATTGGTTCTATTTATTGCTAATTTACGCTATTTATGTTTCATGTATGGCTAAGAATGAAGCTGTCATTTAACTGAACCACCCTCATGGTTTTTCGTACCACAACAAAAATGGGGAAACAAAATTGTAGCTCACTGCCTTTCGGGAAATACTTTGCTGGCTAAAAATATTTAATAAGTTAGTTAGGATGCTGTAAACTTTAAAACCTTTCTCACTGCAGCCACTTTTGCTCCAAAATGCTTTGGTCCATTTCAAACATAGTAATCATAGCTTGCCACCCAGTCGTAGTGGTTTGTCTTACATTTATAGTATCTATGTAGCCTTTTACACTGTCGATAGCCATGCATGAAGTGCAAAAATCCCCTAGCATTAGGATATCCCTCTCACATCCAAATCCCTCAAGCTTTCAAAGCAGACATTCTGAGACAAGATGACTGTCCTGAACAATTAAGCAGATTGTTGCAGACATTCAAGCAGAATATCCTGAATGAACAAGCACACATGCCATACAATTTCAAGCTACATAAGGCAGTAACTTCCAACTTTGCTCCTGGAGGCACTCCATTAAAGTATTTTCCTGCTTTTACGCACCAGACTCAATCCAGAGAAGGCTTGTTATTCAGTTGATTAGTTGTGTTTGGAGCATGGATAACAGTATAATGTGCAAAGGATGTTTGCGGGTTTGGGATTAAGTTTTTCTTTTAAATGTGACAATTTCAATATTTTATTCTAAAATGTTAGAAATAAAAGTTAACGTTTGTCTTTAACTGAATCAAACAAATAGAATCACACCATGGCCCAAATTACAGCAGAACAAGAAGTCATGCTGGAAGGCCACTGAAGCAGGGAAAGCAACAAAGAATTGGACACACACACACACATAAGCAATGGCCTGCGAGTCACATACACTTTCATTTACCTTCACAATCAAGCCTGCAAGAAGCAATTTTCTAGTGATTTAAACCCACGGCGGGTTCGGACATTCCTCATCCCAGCACTAGGCACAGGCCACTCGAAAGCAACACACTGTCCGGATCCCACAATTACAGCACAGGATCCCTCAATGTAAACAAACCTCAGGTACACTGGAAAAATCAGGAGTGGGCAGAGAGCAAGAGTGTAGAACCTCAAAAAACACTATCCTCTATGTCGTGGAATATATTCTATGAACATGAAACAGACAAGCATGGTTGCACAGACTTTAAAGGTCTTCTTCTTATCAGTAAATTCACATTTATTTTTAATAGTAACAATAATATAATTAGGAGCAATTATACGCTGACCAGTCATTTCAATAAAACAAGACATTAAAGCTCCACAAGATCTCTGAAGATGTCTTGTGGTTTTTGGCACCAAGACTTTAACAGCAGATCTTTAAGTTCTGTAAGTGGGTGGGGCCTCCATTTATCTGACTACTTTGTCCAGCACATCCTACAGACTAACTGAGATCTGAGGAATTTCAGCACTCTGAAATCTAAACTTTTCCTGACCAATTTTTGTGGCAGGGTGCATTACCCTGCTGAAAGAGGACACTGCCATTACAGAACACCACTGTCATGAAGGGGTATACCTAGTCTGGTTTAGGTATGTGGTATGTGTCAGAGTAACATCCAATGCCAGGACCCAGCAGAACATTGTCCAGAGCATCACAGTGCCTCCAGATTTTGAGTCTTCGCTTGCATCCTTGTGCATCCTAGTGTCATCTCTTCCAGAAACACACTCGGCACTTCACATGATGTGAAAGAAAATGTTATTCATTAGAACAGGCCACCTTCTTCCATTGCTCCATGGTCCAGGTCTAATGCTCACATTCTCATTTTGGCCACTTTCAGTGGTGGACAGGGTTCAGCATAGCCACTCTGACCAGTCTGCCATTACGAAGCCCCATACACTGCAACACACACTCTGATACCTCTCTATCATATCCAGCGTTAACTTTTTTTAGCAATTTGTGCTACAGTAGTTCTTCTGTGGGACAGACAGACTAGACTTTGGTTCTTGTCAAAGATGCTCAGATCCTTACGCTTACCCAGTTTGCCTGCTTCCTACACGCCAGCTTCAAGAACGGACTCTTCACTTGCTGCCTTATATATCCCACCCTTTGGTAAGTGTGAGGTAATCAGTGTTAATCCATTTACCTGTCAATGGTTTGATGTGGCTGATCTGTGTATGCCTACCTTGTTTTCTTTTAATATTTTTCTTTTAAATCAAAACAAGGAATTTTAGACTAACCTGCAAATCATACAGACAAAATGATCACAATTAGAAAATCTTCTGAACAAAATATAACTGAAGTATGTTTCCATTTACCATGACTTCCTGTTTCACTGAAATTTAAAGTAACATAGAGGCCAAATCCCCTCATGTTCCCGTCAACATGTGGAAGTTTACAGAATACACCAATGAGTTGAGACTTGTGCTGAGTTGAAATTGTGCTGACCATCATAAATCTGTGAATTTGTCTAAGAATCGTGATTGGATTTACCGTTTCCAAAACTAGATTAGATGCTACTTCAGTGCCAATGAAGTATTCAGAAGACATGCCAGAAGAAAGCCATGACGTAAATGTAAATGCATGTTCTAGACACTACCAGAACTTTGACTGTAACTGGATTAAATGGTTGGATGAAACAAGTTTTTGTCAACAATCACTCAAAGTGGGTTAGGCCTAAAATAAAGAGTAAGGCTACTTGAGATAATGGACTCTGTGAAGTACCAGGAGATTATACATGTAAATCTGTCGGCCTCTGCCAAGAAAACTAAAACTGGGTCATGGTGGGATCCTCCTGCAGCTCAATGATCCAAAACATACATTCAAATCCACACAAATTCAGGAAACGTTTAATGCACACAGGACTATAGCAGAATTGGAATCTGTTTTAGGCTGTGTACTGCGGATGCTGGGCAGTTAATGTTATCATTGGAGAGTGCAAGGGTGGCTAAAGTGCTTAGAATCACTTCAAGTCTTGCCTTGCCACATCACTTCAGGCAGTATCATTGTTGGAAGATGGTGAGGTCCAAACCTGGCCCATTGAGAGAAAAAGAGAGAGAGAGAGAAAGAGAGCAAGAGAGAGAGGAAGAGAGAGAGCGAGAGAGAGAGAGGAAGAGAGAAAAAGAGAAAGAGAGGGGGGAGAGAGAAAAAGAGACAGAGAAATGAGACTTGCTTGTGTGTGTTTTGGGTATTGTAGGGTCCAATCTGTGACTAAGACAATACCCTACTGGGCTAAAGATGAGTGCACTGTGTGTGTGTGTGTGTGTGTGTGTGTGCTTGTGTGGTGGGACTTTTTATTAAGAGGCTGTGAACTGCGTGCCTAAACACATCTCTATAATCACTCTGCAGATAAAAACGCGGCAGTGAGCGACTCTCCCACGAGGACACGAAGGAACTACGGAGCCCAGCACTGTTTCCTCCTCAATGAGTCGATGCTCTAGCCACACACACACACTCACAATCATGGACATCTACAGAGAAGTGTTATACTGTTCTGTTGCACTCACTCTTTAGTCTCTCTCTCTCTCCTCTCTCTCTCACACCCACTCACTCCCAAGAGTGTGTGTATCACAGCCTCATTACTCCAGATGTACTAGGATTAACAACAGTAGCGACATTTGGTGGCTTGTAAGGGACTAGTCTATAAAAAAAACAGCAGAGGGGTATGCATGTGTCTGTGTATGTCTGCATGTGTGGGGGTCGTGGGGGGGTTTCTGATGCCCTTCCTGCCTATGGCTTTTCCCACCTTTCATTCTGTCTCATTAAATATGTATATCTCATCTTCCTGCACATCTTGGCTTGATTTGCATGCAGTAAATTCTCACCACACAGCGACAGGCCTGAGGAATGCGAGCGAGGCCTCTGCTGGCCTGCTAATGGGGCACCACTGTTGCGAACAGGACGACATGAGGGACAAGATGGCATGGGGAAGAGACTTTAGAGCCTCTGAAGACTGTAGACAGAGGAAAAAGTCACCATTGTCTTCATGTTTGCACTGTTATTTTTGGATCAGAAGGTGATGCAGTTATTTATCTCCAAAATGGTTTATAAGTATTCTTAATTAATCTTTGTCTTGTTTGATGATTTACCTCATGTTCTATTTCGTGTTATTTTTTTCAAACAATGTAAAAGGAGACCAATGTTATCAAATGGTGTAAAAAAAAAAAGACCACAGCAGGATCTGTTGCAGATCAAATTTTGTCCAGATATTAGTTGAATGATAGCCTGTTCTGAATACAGCAGTGGCACTGAAAGTAGAGGCATGGCAACGTGTGTGTTGTTGGCATGAGTCTCATTTACTTCACCATGACCCTCAGGAGCCATGTATGCTCCTCAGGACTGTTTTTCTCCAGGAGTTATTGCTGCTCTACAGGACTATTGGACACATGGCAGGGTGCCAGGGCACATAGGACATCTTCACCTGCCAGGTCTCCTTTTCAGATGCACTGAATGATTTTATGCTTTGTTTGATGCACTAAATGATTTGACATCTCTCCTCTCATTGACCAGGTATTCTGTCTGACTATGGCTTACGTGAGAAGTACCCTGTTCAGAGTTAACCCATGAAAGGCCACTAAACCAGATATCATACCTGGCCAAGTGCTCAGAGGGTGTGCAGAACAATTGGCAGATGCTCTCACAGACATCTTCAACATTTTTCTGAGCATCACTGTTGTTACAGTGTGCTTCAAAGCCACCATCATCACCCTGTGCTCTTGAAGCCTGGTGTCCTGACTTAGTATCTGCCGTGCTGTCGTACTCATCGTCGTGAAGTGCTTGAAATGCTTTTCATGACTGTGATGCCCCATCCAATGAAGGCCCTGCAATTTGCATATTAGCCTAGCTGCTCAATGGGTGATGCCATCATGACCACCCTTCACCCATATAGATCTATTTGAGAATGCTGCTCATAGACTTCAGTTCAGTTGAACATCAATGCTTCACAAATGGAGATTGACCAGAGCACCAACTCCATTGCCAAGGAAGCCCAGCAGCAACTTTACCTTCTGTGTAGACTGAGGAGAGCACCCTATATCCCATCCTCACCACATTCTACAGAGCAACTAGAGAGAGCATCCTTAGCAGCTCCATCATGACCTGGTATGGGAATTACACTGACTCAGACCCTACAACAGATAGTGAGGACAGCTGAGCTTAATGAGGTCTCTCTCCCATATGTCACACCACACATTGCATCTGCAGTACCAACAGCATTGTGGATGACAACTTACCTCACCCACATCCTCCTCTTCCTCCTTTGTACTGAAGATTGAAATGACAATAAACATCTAATTTACATGATAGCTTAATTTGGGCAATCAAAATCAAATGCTTTCAAGGCAAGTAGATGTATTTAATCTGTTTTCTTACTTATTACTGTGTCAATTCTCATATTTATTGTGTTCCTAATCTTGATGTAGTCTGCAGCAGCGGACCAGCTGGCATCACAGACATCTTCAAAATCCCACCACTGTCGTTCCAGCCTGTTTTAAAGCCACCACCACCCTTGGCGTGCCAAAGAAATCGTCAGTGTCCTGCCTCCATGTCTATCATCCTGTTGCACTCACACCGATCATCATGAAGTGCTTCATGAGGCTCGTCATGAGGCACATCAAGTCACAACTGCCCCCCCTCACTTGACCCTCTGCAGTTTGCATACCGTCCTAACCGTTTTACGGAAGATGCCATCACCACCACCCCTCACCCATCTGGACAAAAAAGGCACTTATGTGAGAATACTGTTCATTGACTTCAGCATTCAACACCATCATTCTTCAGCATCTGACTGGGAAGCTGAGGCTGCTGTGCCTAAACACCTCCCTGTGCAACTGGATCCTGGACTTCCTGACTAGTCAGGAAGGACTGGGAGCAACATCTCCAGCACCACCACACTGAACACAGGGGCCCCCCAGGGCTGAACACAGGGCTGAACACAGGGGCCACCCAAGCCTGAACACAGGGGCCCCCCAGGGCTGAACATAGGGGCCCTCCAGGGCTGTGTGCTCAGCCCTCTGCTGTTCACGTTGCTGACCCATGATTGTGCAGCAATGCACAGTTCGAACCACATCATCAATTTCGTCTATGACACAAATGTGGTGGGTTTGATCAGCAAGAATGATTCGGCAGACTGGTGCAGAGCCAACAACCTTTTCGTGAACGTGGAGAAAACAAAAGAGATGGTTGTTGACTTCAGGAGAGCGCAACATGATCACTCCCTGCTGAACATCGGCAGCTCTTAAATGGAGATCATCAAGAGCACAAAGTTTCTTGGTGTTTACGTCACGGAGAACCTCATGTGGACCCTCAACACCAGCTCAATCCCAAAGAAAGCCCAGCAGCATCTCTATTTCCTCCGGAGACTGGCTAGAGCGCACCTTCCATCCTCAATCCTCAACTAGTTCTACAGAGGGACCATAGAAAGGATTCTCTGTTGCTGCATCACTGCCTGGTATGGGAATTGTAATATTTTGGACCTGCATCCACAAAGCCACCAGCATTGTGGGTGACCTCATTCACCCCTCACACAATCTCTTCTCTCTCTTCTCTCCCGTCTAGCAAAGGTTTCGTAGCATACAGGCCTCCACTGCCAGAATGGGGAACAGTTTCTACCCTCAGGTCATCAGACTCCTCAACCAGAACTGAAACATTCCCCCCCCACCCAACAAATCAGACTTTAATTACCTGTGTAAATACTCTCATATTTATTACAATGCACATTCTCTATCCTGTTGCTGCTATATTTGCACCGTCACATTTATTGCTGTTTAACTCTGTTCTGCATATTTTTGCACATGCAACTTCTCTTTTGCATTTTTGCACACAGCTCTGCCACTAGAATACAGTACCTGTCAAAATGCTGTATTCATCCAGACTGTAGCTGTATTAGCTCGAATTACACTAAATGTTGTCTTGTCTTGTCCAGTTGTTTTATTGCTCTTGTGTTTTTTCTTGCTGAATGCACTTGTGGTATTGTGGTGTTTAGTTCTGTTCTGTTCTTGTGTTGCACCATGGTCCTGGAGGCTCGTTGTTTCGTTCCACTGTGTACTGTGTGCACATGGTCAAAATGACAATAAAACCTGCTTGACCACTTGACTTGCCTTAAACTTTTTTAAATTGTTTGTATTGATTTCATTCTTTATTCTTTGATTTTATCACAAGACATTTAATGTAAAAACAGAATGTGGGTGACACATTATGTATATGTGTTAAAAACCTGAACATTTCAAAGTGAACACACTGATCGGAAGTTAAAAGTAGCACGAAGTCTGAAATAATAATACACTATTTGTTGTTTAGCAGTTCTCAAACTTATTTGCATCAAGGCCTTCTTTGTGGATAGTGAATGCTATTGTGCACCAGGATCTTGTCCATTCTATTTCTGACATCCTCATACAAGACACATGGCACTATCCACTATCACAGGTAACTCATTAAGTGGGCACTGGAAGGCTGTGAATTGTAATTGGCTGGCATATAAATGAAATGTACATTTTAAATGGGCACCACTTTTTGAAATATGACCAAAGCAGACAATAAACAAACACAATAAAAAAACTACAGAGTAGAATTTTTCCCCCAGCTCCCTTAGTGCCCCTAGTATGAGAAACACTGGTTTGGAGAGAGTATAGTGCTCAGACAGTCAAAGTGCTGTAGTGAAGCGCAGTGTGGAGTACAGAACACGGTTAAATTGCTGGCGGGAAGATGCAGCCTAGGCCACATCCAATAAGGGGGCGTAGGTAACCCCTGTAATTGAGCCTGTGTAGCCTGTGTTGCTGCGTGGCAAAGCGTGGTGTGTGAGTGTTAGTGTGTGTGTGTGTGTGTGTGAGAGAGAGAGTGTCCATCTGCCAGACCTACTTGTCTGCCTTTGTTCACTGGACCCAAAGATCAATCACTTTGTATCAAGTTTAAAGGAAGTGTGGGAGGTGAGTGCTAAGATGTGCACACACACACGCGCGCGCGCACTCACAGACCAAGGTGACAAGCAGCCGCGTGAAGCTCCGATCGATGGCAGACAAGGGAATCAGCAACAAGGAGAGGGGAAAAAAAACAATCACATATCAGATTGAAACTGACTTCTCCTTGTATCTTTAGGGCCCGGCTACAATAGATTGGACAGGAAATCCAATGGCAAGCAGAGACCGAAAGGGGAAAAAAATGGAAGAGGGGGAGGAAAAAAAAACTGATTGCTAATACGCTTCAGCCAGGGCCATTTTAATCTGTGACAGTGCAGGGATCTGGTGAAAACCATTATCACGTACTCCCTGTCTACGATAAGAGGCCTCTAATCTGTTTGCTGGAGGTATTGAACAAATGCATTTGAGGAGCCAAGAGGCATAGAGGTGAGGGTGTGTCTGTGTGTGTGTGTGTGTGTGTGTGTGTCTGTGTGTGCGCGCATGTTGATATATGTGTGTGCGCGCGTGTGTGTGTGTGTTCTGATGAAAAATGAGAAAATGAGTATGTCAAAAAAGTTATGCTTGGGCATCCCTTAGTGTAAGAGAGAGAGAGAGCGAGACAAAGAGAGAGAGGGTAAATAAAAGATGAAAGAAGAAGAAAGAAGAAAACGTCCTTCTGAGTCTTTCAGGAATTTCAGCAGCGACTTAAAAATGCCATCAAGAGTTCTTAGTTTATGAAAAGGGCAAAACTTTAGGACCCTTTTACATTTTACAGCCTGAGAACTAGGAGGTTGTCTCTCTGGGAAGTTCATGATAAACCGATATAATACTGATGTACTGTATGTTTCAACACACTGTTTACCTGCCTATCCTGTACGGTACCTGAACTGCACACAGGGCTACAGATTTGGTCTTTAGCAGAAAGACACTTTATCACACACTGAGTAAAATGGCTTTAAACAATTGGCATAGGTGTCTTAAAAAGTAAGTACCCCTCACCTGAGTTACATTCTTAGCTAATGATCACCTCCAGAACCTGTATTCGATTCAGTAGAGGAGCAGTAAACTCTACAAGTTCACGGTTCTGGCAGTTGTTTTAAATGCATTCTTCTGGTCACAACTCGTGACTTCATTCCACCCTTTGACTTAATTTGTTTGGACAAGAAAATGATAAAAAATATAACAAAAAAATGTTTTGTTGTTGTTGATTCTATGTTTTAGCAAACACGGAAGATCAATTTATAGACCAACCAGAGGTACATGACCATAACCCTTCAGAGGTTTGGAATCATTACAATAAATCAATCACAATAAATCAATTATCCTCCCCCAAACACACTATACCATCCACACTAGTACAGAGAGGCCCAGCATGGGCTTCTTCTGTTCCTAGTCAAGCGGTACCTGCTGCTAATGCAAAGTTGGAGGAGAACCTCGATTGCCAGTTATGTTTCATCAGCTAACAGAAGCCTTCTTTTGAAGGGAGGGAGGGCCATCTTGCCAGACAAAACAAGGCCAGTCTTGTTTTTTTGGACTCCTGGCCATGGAAGGCTATGGCAAAACCTAATATTAATTTTAACTGGGACAAAAAACCTGGACCTGCCCACCAGGCTGTCGTTCCGGGACGGGGGACGGGGGGAGTGCTGACGGGATTCTGCGCCGGCCCAAAGTTACGTGGCCGGCCCAAATTTACCATCAGCCCATGTGTCTAGAATGAACAAGGTCTCAAAGGTGATTCTGTGATCATGGAGAAAGCTGTGTAATTCTGAGAAAAAAGCCTAATGAAGACTTAAATAAATTTAACACCCAAAACTTCCTACATTTTAAAAAATCAATCACACTACTTTTTGGTACAATTCTAACACATAAATAGAAAAAATCCAAAATAGACAATTAGAGATATTTGAAATACTTGAAATATTGAATAATGTGTCTAAACATTATGTATAAACAAAGTTATTTTATTTACAGCCAATAATTACAATTGATTCCAATCGTGAGAATGGAAGTGCACATGTGAATGGTTGAGGATGCCATGCATTTGATTGTCTCTTCTGCCTTGTGTTCCATCAGTTTGTTCCTTGAAGTCCAGTGCTGCGGTGTAAACAGCCTGGTTTAACTCGTTCAGCTACTGGCTACCATTGCAAGCTGTTGACCTTTGACTCTGAGCATGGGTGTGAGCCCTACAGCTGGATCAAGTCATCACAAACCAAGCAGGGAGAGATTTATCCCCCCCAACACGCACACATACACCACAGCCCACCCCATTACGCCCCACACCACACCCCCTTCCCCATACCTACCCCACCTTGCCTGCTGTGTGTCCCCCCTTCTCCACCCCCACCATTCCAATTGACTGTCCCATTTGTCACACACAGAATTCTTGTAGCCCCTGGCTACTAGTTAACCTGCACTCAGAGACCCCTTCTGTGAAATGCTAAAGATTGCGGAACCGTAAAAGAGGGCCGACACGATGTGCAATATGTCAAACAGAAGGACATTTTCACTCTTTCTCTGCCGCACTGCCGGCGCAGAGCCGAGGCCCAAGGGCATCATCCACCTCCGCTCGCTAACCCTTGTATAAGTTTCCAATTCCAGCTGGCCCCGGGATTATGGAAGGGTTTTTTTTTATTATTTATTTTATTTTATCGTCAAATTATTACAACGCTGATAAGATGGAGATGATGGGGTCCCAGTGTGTTGGACCTTGACCTCTCTACTGGTAATGGAGCTGTGTCTGTTATTTTGTCTAACACACAGACGCACTGACTTAAGAGTGTTACTGTTAATGCCGTGGATCTGCAAGACTGAAATGCTAATTTGCACATCAGAGGTAAGGGAAACAACTCACTTACTTCCTTCTGAGTCCAGCTCTCATACAATCTTGCTCTCTCTCTCTCTCACACACACACACACACACACACACACACACTCACACGCACACACACTCACACACACACCCCTGGGGTGAGAACTAGTGCTCATAGAGATGGAGATTAGTTTTTAGTTAAATGTCAGTGGAGGTGAAAGGATAGCCCAGGGCCAGCGTTCTCTCTGCTGCCTGTCACACTCACTAGTGCACTGCCAATACTGGGGTTGGGGTCAAGATGAGGGGTCCTAATGAGTCTCTTCGTGTGTGTGTGTCTGGGTGTGGTGATGGAACCTCACTCAGATCTGATAATCACTACGGGCCTGACCTCACGCTGCCCTTCTCTACAACATCGCTGTGTCACACTTCTGATTTTAGAGACTGAGAGTTAAGAGGTGATCCATCAGGCATGGGGACGACAGCACTGCTGATGATGAGGTCCACGTGAGGACTCCCGGACAAACATGATTTATAGGACCTCTGACATCCCGCTTATACTTTCAAGTGAGGTAAAAAGTTTGTTTTTTTCATTACTTTACATTACCAAGTTCATTAAAGCTTATGCCTATGCTGCCTCTGTAGCTAGCTAGGCTACAGAAATTAGCTCTCATAAACACATAAACATATTCTGATACACAAATTTGAACATTATGGGGACTGGGTTAAAAACTGCTGCATCTTATACATACATATACTATCACTGCTCACCCAAATGTAAATATGTAAGAAATATGGCCAATTAATTCAACATTCACCCTGCTCTTCATTAAGGTGGCACTGACTTAAGGATTTTGGTTAGGACATAGCATGGCTTACTGTGAGGTATAATAACGAACAAAACAACACCATGCAGCTGAACGCTTCAACAGAATCTGTATTGACAAACCGCCGCAGGAGAAGAAGTGCTGATCTGCAACCTTTTTTGTGACAACGATTGTCAAAAACACAGAAGAATCAGATCCAAGATTAATCCTCCATACGACTGCTTTGTGAACGCAGTCTTGTCTGTAATAACTGTAGTGGCGAAGTGTTGTTCATTTTATAGCTCACCCTAAGCCTCAACTCTATCAAACCTTTTTAATGGACAACAGTGTAATTTTAACGTGCTGTCAGGCTTTGTGTTTCTTGTCTGTCAGTGTATGGCTGTCTGTGAAATCAATGGCCAGACATTCTACTAACCTTTCTCTGCACTGTGGTCAGCGAATAAAGCTGAAACAAACCTGACTGTTTTTATCAGTCCTTATCTCTTCAGTGATGCCCAGATATGATTCAGGTAGAAAGAAAACCTTCTTAAGATCCATTTTAGCCTTCAGCCCAAGTCTGCCCAGGCCCTGCTTAAACCCGCCACTGCCCGCGGGTATGAGGTTGAAACCCAGCTTCAGTGTCTGTGCGGATGCGTCAGTGTGAACATCTTCATGGGTGATTGTCTGTGAGTGACGTGGGCTGCCTGTCCATCTCTGGCCGAGCAGCTGTCAATCAGCCCTGGGCTGAGCGCTTCTGCGCCTGGTGTTTCTGCAGGCTGCTGTATGCCATCAGAGCACACGGCTGACTAATTCAGCTCTCCTGACAGACATGCCCGCTGCTCAAAAGGCATGTGGCAGGTGCCATTAAGTGGGTGCTGACCGAGGGCTGGGCCGCTGGATGGAGGAAAGGTCAGCGTTTTTGTCAGCCTGAATGTCTGAGTCACACAGACGAAGAAAGGGCTGATGGTGGTGCCAAGTTTGAGCCCAATTCCAATTAAGAAAATCTCTCCCTTCAGCTGGTCTGTCCAAAAAAAAATCAGTTTTGGACAAGGATCGCACTGAATACTACTGTACATGATGTTATATTATCTGTAATGATCAGAACATTATTTCCAAAATGACTTTCAATAAATCCATTTGAACAGATAATGCCTTTTAAACAGATACAAACATGATGCATGTTTTTGTTTTTTGGTGACTGCACAGGTCCCTTCTAATCTCAATAAGCAATTCTAGGCCCTATTTAGGGGGGCTTTAGTCCCCATGTCTTTCATCTCAGCCAACTTGAAAATTCATTCTTTTCCAAATCCATCAGATTTCTTTTCTCCTAAGTGTACAAGGACTCCCTGGAGCAATAAATAGTCAGAGCACTCCTCCTCCCCCATCATTGTGCAAATGCTTGGTTTGAACTGAACTAACATTTTTTCCCCAGAAGCTCCCTTAGAACAGGAGGCGCAGCATTCTCTCAGGGAGTCCAGCACAGTTTAGTAGATCCCTTTCTTAAACTCCTTCACTAAACGTGGCCTTCAGCTCTTGAGTTGAACCATGATTAGCAAGCAATTTTATTGTGCAATTGGAGTTACATATAGCTTCTCTTGTAAATGGCTGCTGAAGATTTGTATAGTAGTTTATAAATTACATCACTATTAGACTACTGATTCTCAAACACCACAGTTTAGTGCTGGATAACCATTTCTTCTCAAACACAACAGTTTAGTGCTGGATAACCATTTCTTTTCAAACACAACAGTTTAGTGCTGGATAACCATTGCTTCTCAAACACAACAGTTTAGTGTGGTATAGGTACAATTCCATGGGCAGCCACTGTAGTTCAGTGCAGTGCAAACTGCAGTTCGCCACTGTATAACTGTAGTGTAACTGTCCAGACATTCCATCAATATAACATACCACCAATTTTAAATACAGAACGCTACAAAGTATAAAATTGTCATATAAAGTCAGGAAATTACTAATAATAATGCAATCTCACAGCGTGTATCCTCCACACTAATAATACAAAATAAGATTT
>JBBPCY010000078.1:0-14086 GCA_037974405.1 Brachyalestes nurse
ATATATGTACACACTATATATACTATATATTTGCACTATGTATATACAAGACTGTTGTTGCATGTGGTTTATTATCCTTACTAACTTACATGCAACCATGGTGTCACTTCGCCTCCACCTAAATGGCTCTCGAGACCCACATCACAGTCCTTGTTACCGCGGCTCTTAGGCAGAACATAATAACGAGCAGATTTGCTCCTATTGTCTCACCCCTTAGCCGGGTTTGCTGTCTGGTGCATTGGCATGGCGCACACTGTACTTGTCTAAGCAGTTTAGCATCTACCTGCCTGTCCACAGTAAGGGAGGAATGAATCATGGCTGGCTCTTGATGGCCTCTTTTTTGCTTCCAGCCTGAAATCCCAAATCAGCCAATCTGTTGACTGCCCATCGCAGCCTGCACCAGTCTCTCGCACCCTCTGAGGATCCTAAGGTGTTCGTCTGTTTCCAACCATCTGCAAGACGGCCCGAGTCTGGCCTCACTGGTGAATCATGCGGCATATCATCCGCCCGCTTCGGTCCCGCGTTGGGCCTGCGTCGGGCACAACATTGTCACACAAGCTTGACCCAAACCTTCACTCAGAGGTGACTCACTTCTTTGAGGCCTGCTCAGCCCTGCTGAATATTTATGGACCAGCATTCGTCTCAGCTCAAGGTGACTGTGGCGCTGTCCCACCTGGGAGAGTTTGGTCAGTCGTTTTTCTGGAGCCCAGCCCACTGGCGAGGAGAGGGAGTTTTCATTTTTTTATTTTATTTTTATTTATTTTTTTATTGAGTCATATCCCAGCCAGCAGCTGTCTGCAATTTCTTTTTCATTCCTCTACAGGGAACAGTATTATCTTAGCGATTTTCTCTACAATGGCCGACGGTCACCGAGGAGCTTAGGATGAGGTTCAGAACCTCAGATTACGAGGGCAGCGCTTCCTAAATCATCTGCACCGGTGGGAAAATTACACAAGAGCTCCTTGATTAGGGAGCGAAGCCAGTGCATTTGATGAGTGCATCGATTCTCCCCCCCATTACGGCTGGCGTTTCGCGCTGTCAAAGCCCTCCCCAGTCCCCCTCAATTAGCTCTCTGCCTAGGAGTCCTGTCAATCCCCATCTGCTCCTATGCCTGTCAGTGGCTCCCATCCACCGAGTGGGCAGAGAACCGAGAGAACAAGACAGAGATCTCTGTTTGGAGCCACTGTGGTGGAAAACAAACAGGGCTGAATCAACGGTGTTTCTAAACTCACACCGTGGGATCATTTTCAACTGATCCGGGGGGGTGTCTTGTCTGGATTATGATTGGAAGCCCACGTTGCCCCTCTTAAGGCCCCGCATTTATCAATGAAACCAACAGGCTCCTTGTTGTTTTTCAGAGTGGCAAAGCCAACTGGGAGACCGTCCCGTTCTTTAGTTGCAATTGAAGCTGGTGCCAATAGCCTGTTGTTTTTTCCATGCCCTTGGGGTGAATTATACTTGATAAGTTGCATTCGGCGAGGGAAATTGTTGCCGAGTCCCATGAGAGCTTGGCATCTCCAGCAGGCAGGGCCATATGGACAGAGAGAGAAGGTACAAGAGCTTCCTCTTTATCCTGCTATTTGCTGTCTCCTCCTTTCAGAGAGCCTCTGTGGCTCCCCATTAGATGGCCTACAGATCTGATTACGATTGGAGGATATCTTCAGTCAGGTCATGCCTTTGTCCTAAGCCACGATTGTTTTTTGTCAAATTTAGCTGAAAAGGACATCCGAAAGGAAAGCACTAAGATATATCGCATCGCTATGCTGACTTGACAGGGCTGATTAAATTCCCACAGAATCTTCATCAGGTTACCTGAAGGTCTATCTTATGTCTTTTTACCTTCATAAAAAGGTCCAGCAGACTTTATAAAGGGATGAATATTTGTATTTTTGTCAGTTTTCAGTCACTTTGTTGGCAGTTCACAGTCACCTTTAGTCCCTGTTAGCCAGGTACTGCAGCAGGAATTCATTATCACCATAACTATTTTACCTTATACAATCATTTACACTAACAAACAGAAATGCTATATGTATAATTGATATATATATATATATATATATATATACACACATATATACATGTGATGAATGCCATTTCATAAGAAGTTTTGTGTAGGTGGTTGTACTTTTCTGTCTTGTAAAAAAGTAGCATAAATGCAGTCCTCATTCATTTCTTGAGATTATTTTTTTTAATAGGCACCATATCAGGGTTGGAATTAATTGGGTTTTTGGAAGGTGATTTTATTTACTGGCATATTAATTTCAGTCACAGATGGAAGGATGGTTTCATGATGATTATGGGGTAGGGGAAAACATGTGAAAATATTAAGAATTAAGAAAGCTACAATACTAAGTAGCACCTATTAGTTAGCCTGCTAGCTAACTCATATCCAGCATATTTACCTAACTAGCCTAATCTCAGAGTAAGAAGATAAATCAGCCAGATAAATTAGCTAGCTAGTGAAAATAACGTCAGAGATACTAATGATAGCTGAAGTAGGCAAGAATAGTAAGAATTAAGAGATGAACATGAGATAAACAGAAAACCCTCTTTTTCCCCACATAAACACTTAACACAATTTATTTAATCTATTGTCATTTCAGCGTTGCCAGATCTTAAATGTTGAAGTATTGTACCAGCAGCTTAAAATTATTGTATTTTGAGAAAAATTATCATACACATTCTGACGTTGCGCAGAAAATCTACTTCAATAACGCATATCATCATAGACTGTGCATATTATAATGTATAATGCAACTTTCTGCAGACATTGTGTTGACTTCTGTGCCCCCACTGGGTGGGGATCTTTCTCCCATTCATTTCTGTAAGTCTGATGGCGATGTTGTGTATGCTTACTCTTTGCGTCTTCCGTAACTATAACTCTGCCACGCAAATCCACGCTTAAACCACTCATCATTGTTTAATTTGTGCGTCACTGCGTGTTACATCGTGCCTCGATTGGCTGTAAAGGCAGTGAGACGACTGCGAATAAACAAGCCAAGTATGTCTGCGCAGCCAGATGAAAACAGAGATCTGTAGCTTGTCATGCTAGTGAAATAACTTAGACATAAAACGAAGGGGTAAATTTATTGTACATTATGGGATTTTTGGAATTATTGATCGTACATCATACAGAGGGTAAAATGATTAGACAAACGATAATTATCGTACGTCTGGCAACACTGTGTCATACTACTTTTTAAATTCCGCGTGGACTACTGAATAGTCAGAAACAGTTTCAGAAGTCAGTTTATTGATAATTTATTGATCATTTTCACCTAGAAATATTTTACCCAGCATTCCTGTGAATTAGAGGTGATTCATTAAATAAATATTTGTGAGTAAAATGAATCGAAAATGAATTGCATTGCACTGATACCCTTCCTTTCTATTTATCTACATTTAATTTATTGTTAGTTTATGTGAAAACAGAGCATGTATCTTGAACAAAATGGTAAAAAAAACACTTTTTATTTTAAACGTAAAAAGAACTCAGGTTTGCAGGTTCTTTCTTCGATTGGTCCATTTCAGAAGGGAGTTTGCTGTCAAGTGGTCAAACATATCTCAGGCTAATTACTTTGTTAGGGGATTGTATTACATAAGATATTTGCTAGTGAAATCTTTGACCTGTTCTGAATGCAAATAGAACTTTATAATTCTGAGCCAATGACGTCTAGCCATTTTGCATGCCATGAATACCAATCATTGGATGGGTGATGAAATTGGAGCAGTGTATTGAGATGTGAAATGTGACTGTTTTTTTTCAAATTACACCCACGCAATTCAGTTCACTTCAGTTCACTTCAGATTAGTTGCATTTGTGTAGTGCTTTTTTGTACACAAAGAGTGTATGTCTCCCTAGCCTGGCCACTAGGGGAAAGCACAAACACAATGAAAGCCCAGTACCTAAGGCCTGACTTATTTCCCCACTACCCACATCTGATTAGGCACCAGCAGAAGTTGAAAACAGACCCAGCAGGTCTTTACCCAGTGAGTGTTAGCCATCACTTGAAGGATGTGATTGCTGGTGAAACCGCATTGCAGTGGCCTACGTCAAGGCCCAAAGCTGCTGTTTTGGCCCAGGGGGACACTGACCACCACCAAGCTAAGACATAACGAATCCTAGAAGGAGAGTCATTGGGTGAGAAATTGAGTAAACCCTATTGCCTAGTGTGTAGCAAGGTCATGTGTTTGGAAGCAGTTTCTCTCTTAGAGATGGAGAGTTTCAAAGATCTTACAATATCTAAAGCCTGAAGGAAGATATGCTAGCTGTGGAAGGGGCTGTCTACATTAGCACTGATGCTAATACCATCAGCAGCAACAACAACAACATGAGCAACAGCAGTCTGGTTGGTGCTGCCGGCCCCCTTCCTGGTGGGAAACAAGCGAGAGTGAGTGACTCATAGGGCAGTCATAATGACCGTGGACTCCCGTTAGTGAGATGGGTGGTGAGGCGGGGGGTGAAGCCACAGGCGCTAAGCTCTGTGGAGGTGTTCTCTTAGCTGTTTCTGACAGGCTCAAACCTGATGCTCTTCTAACGAGCCTCTTGGTAAATCTCTTTTGCCGCATCCCCCCCTATCACCACCCCCTCCGCCCCCTTCCTCATCCTGCCGCTTTCCCGGAGTTATAAATAAACTCCTTGCCGCATTAACGTCCGTGTCAGACTAAAGCAGCAGCCTCTACCGCGACGTTCGCCGTAGAGGTCTCCACATCCAGCCTCTGCCGAGGGAGAAAACGCTCTGCCTCCCTGTGGCACAGTCTCAGACATCACACACTTAAAGGCCAGACACAGGCAAAAACAGGTTTGGGGTACAGGTGCGGAGAGAGAGAAAAACAGAGAGAGAAAGAAAGAGAATGAGAGTGAAAGAGAGAAGGGAAGAGAAATAGAGAGAAGCAGTGAGAGTGAGAGTGAAAGAGAGAAAAAGGCTATAGCAAGAAAGGAGAGAAAGAGAGAGAGAAAAGCAAAAGGAGAGTGAAAGAGAGAAAGGAAGGAATGTGGCGGGAAAAAGAGAGAAGAGAGAGAGTGAGAGTAAAGAAAAATGAGAGTGAAAGAGAGAAAGAAAAAGATTTAGCAAGAGTGAAAGAGAGAAAGAAAAAGATTTAGCAAGAGAAAGAGATGTAGAGAGAGAGAGCATTCTCATGAAAATGAAAGAGAGAGGAAGAGATAGAAAGGAGAAAGAAAGATTAAGAGATTGGGGCAAAGATTGAGAAAAGAAATAAAAAGAGAAAGAAAGAGATGTATCAAGAGAAAGAATGAGTGAGAAAGGAAGAGAGGGGAAAAATGAAGTGGTGGGAGAGAGAAAGAGAGAGAGAGAGCAGGTGAAGCAGGAAAGATTTTGAGAAAGAAGGAGGAGAAAAGGAAAGGAGAGGGATAAAAAATAGGTGAAGAAGAAAGAGAGAGTGAGTTAACAGAAATAATGAGAGACAAAAAGATGTTGCGAGAAAGAAGTGATAAAGGGAGAGAGGAGAGAGAAAGAGTTTGAGAAAGAAGGGAAGACAGTGAGTGTGAAAGAAAGGAACAGATGTAGAGAGCGAGAGAGAGAGAGAGAGAGAGAGAGAGAGAGAGAGAGAGAAAGACTGAGAGGTGAAGCAGAAAAAGATTATGCGAGAAAGAAGAAAGAGGGAGGAGGAGAAAAAAATGAGAGAGATGAAAAAGAGAAATACAGACAGAGTGAGAGAAAGAAAGAGGGAGTTAAAGAGACAAAGAGAGGGAGTGAAACAGTGAGAGGCTAAAAAATATGCCTGGCAACAGTTGTTTTGTTTTGTTTTCTTTTCTTTTTATTTCTCCTCTTGGCACAAATTATGACAAACGCTGTTGTGAAAAAGGCAGAACCCAGCAAATACATTTTCACAGTCTTGTCTTTTCTCTTCATTTAAGGTGTAACTGAGAGAGAAGATTTCTGAACACACTGATCGAACACACTCTGCTGATAAACAGGGCGCCTGCTTAACCCGCTGAGCAGGCGATGCCACCGTCTAATTTTCTCCTCCATCGCTTTCCTCTCGTTTTCATCCGCCCTTTTGTATTCCGCTCCTTCTTAATTCAATTTTCCTTCCATCTCTAACTCCCCCCCACTAAACCCCCCCCCCCCCCCCATTAACCTGAGGTGGAGCTTGGAGGAGTTTCCGAATGCTCTCCAGCCTGATGCTCTCCAGCTTAGTGATTATTCCCCTTCTCAGCCAGTCTCACTAGAGGAGGGTGTCCCTAAGCCTCTCTGAGGGAGATATGCTGGGGGTTTCTGGCAGAATCTTCTCTGAACGCTGCTCTACCTCTCCCTCCTCTCTCTCTCTCTCTCAGCTCCATCTCAGCAAAGCTCGTTTGGATTCACAGCCACAGTCCATTCCACCTAAGCTGAACAAATCCCTCTTATTTCCCTGAAAATTGCCTGGAGAGTGAGTGAGTGAGTGGAGAGGTGTTGCTGGTGGAGGACAGATATTATATATTTATTTATTTATTTATTTATTTTATTTATTTTTTCAGTCAGGGGGCGAATGCGGAAATTAATTTGGAAGAAATTGAATAATTGCTTACCACCACAGAGGCCATGCCTGATTTTTTCCCCCTAATAATAACAAGGGCCTTCTAAGAATTTGTGAGGCTTTGGCACCGAATAGGATCACAATTTGATGTAATTGTCATATTCTGTGTGTCTGGTTTTTTTTGTGTGTGGTTTTTTTAAATCAAATCTATAATGGGCTCAGGACTTTAGGAGTTTAGTTGTCTTTGTTCAGCCTCAGAGCTTAGCACAAACCTTGGCATAAAACTCCATCTGATGTGGCTCCAAAGCCTGTTTCGGACAGAGACTTGCTTTCGGTGTCCTTTACGGTGCATCAGACATGCCTGCAGCGGCTCGGGGGGAGTCACTCAACTCGCCTCGGTGGGAAGTGGATGATCAGAGACGGCAGCACGCTAGGGGTGTTAAACTCTGTATTCAGTTTGATTCAGTTATGAGTCTTGAGGTGGTTTAGTGCATTATGGAGACTACAGGCTTTGGTTTGGATTATTCTGTGACTTTTTGTTTTATAAAAGTTTACTGCTATACAACTATTGGGGAACTATTTGTACTGTATTCGAAAATAGTCTCTAAAAAATAATGCACCACGCTTTTTGGAAGGATTTCTGCATTGCAACACAGTCCAGCAATTTCATTAAGGTGCATACTTGGCTGAATATTATTATAATAAGCTATTAAAACAATGATCCATTAGAATGGATGCATTGTAATGATTAAATGGTGCTATTAGATCTGAATGAATACAATAAAAATACATCAATCATTTCTTTTTTTATGAACACAATTACAAACTTTTATATTAAATATCCAGTGTCCAGGTTGCCAGATAACCTATTGGTTAGACATCCATTCACATCAATCCGCTTTCTGGCCCACCATCACTCTCCACTATCACTCCCCACCAGCCTAATGCCAGCCAACACAGCCATCTGTCAGCTGACTTAACAGAATCAGCACTTCGTATTCTCCTCCAAACATGTTGATGACGTTGCATTTGAAAACATGGGCTGGTGATTTCTGTGTGTTAGAGGAAGTACGTATTAGCTCTGCTTGCACCTTGTGATAGGAGGGAAGCTAGGGAGTGAGAAAAACCGAGTAAATAATAAAGGTTTTTCCACGAACTACACAGTTGGTTTTTTTGCTAATTTATATTGCTATTGAACTACTATTTGATCATGTGTGTGACAGTTCAGCCAATCAATTTTTAGGACCAGAAATCCAAGGCCTGTTTGTAGCGTCCTGTTAAAGCATTTGGGATTTTTTGATGTTGTGTTTGGCCATTTCAAATGAGTTTCCTAAGGAGTAAAGTATAGAAAGTAGATTTTGCACACTCTCTCTTTTCGGACGAGTGCTTTATCTTATTCTCACACTCTCTGTTTGTTATGTTAGCAGTGTTGGGAATAGCTCTGGAGATTGAAAGGTAAAACCATGGCCTCCCATTGTGTGCCTCAGTGAAGTGTGTTAAGCATTTCTGCAAGCAGCACTGGCAATGAGAGGAGCTTTAGCACAGCAAGGCTACCAGTTGGAGGGTCAATATCTCTAAAACACACTGATAGTAAATACTGTGGGTGTGTTACAGGTGTGTAAAACCCCAGTTTACCCAGCAGGACATTGCCCCTCCCTCATCTCTGGCTCTTAATGACCTGCAGAGACCTATAACTGGAAACATCTGTTCAATAAAACTGACTCTAATGTACAAAACTTCATTCGGTCGAATTGTCGCCTTTGGATTTTCACAGCACGATGCATCACTGCATTTTTACACACCTATTTTCTAAAAGACAGGTAAAATGGAGTAGGTATGAGGGGTGAGACGGGGCTGATTTAGTATGGCAGCAGGGAGCTCATTGTCTCAGCTAGACCTCAGGCTTCATGCACACCCTCATTGAGCTGGCACTGGTCACGCATGGCCTCGGCCCACCAGAGCTTCAGCAGAGCAGGATCCCATCGACTGGCTCTCTGACTGACAGATATCAGCATTGACTGATGCGTCACGTCGGCGCTCAGCAGTGCCTGAAGAACTCTCTGAGCGCGAAGCTAATTAACTGTCTTCTAACTTGTCGATGGCCGAACACACTCTGCAAAGAACAAAGGGTTTGATTTGGGGCGAGAATGGTGGTTTGGCTATATGGCCTATAGGCTTCAGCTGGACTCGGCAGTCTGGTCTATGCGGTTTCAAGCTTGAGGGTGCACAGTTTTTGACAGAAGAACGAAGACGTGTCTGGAGTTAAAGTGGACTGAGTCCTCCACATGGTCTTAAAATGCTGCCTCTTATTAGTATTAATGCACAGACCCTTAGTTACTGTAGAATATGTGCGTGTGTGTTAATATGTGTGTTTGGTACGCATCACTACAGATAATTAGGGTGTCTATTTGTGTGTGTGTGTGGGGGGGGGGGGTGGGGGTTGTGTGTATGTGTGCATCACCTCAACCTTAGGCACTTAAAATGTGTGAAGCCCAAGGGCTCTGCTAAATAAGACATTAGGGTGTCTAAATTATTGAACAAATAGAGATGCACACCTGCAGGGGGACAGTGGCACAGAGAGGAGAGAGCAAAGAAAATACTGCAGCAGCTTCTGTAACGTTTCTTTAGTCTTTTTTGCTTCAATATATATATATATATATATATATAAACAAAAGTGTAATAACATTTGGTTTGCAAACACTTGAAACTAATAAGGAGCTTTTTAACACCAATGTTCCATTTAACACAGTTACACAGCTGCAGTTCAAATATTTCTGTAAATCTCAACTTAAACATTAATGTAATCAAAACAAATATAAATCAAAGCTATTTGCCACTGCAGGGCATTCACGTTTTATCTAGTTTATTACAGAAAAACAAGTTACCCTCAGAGAGCATGGGGGTGGAACCATTATGGCAGCTACAAAGACTGACCAACTCAATATGAAAGTCTATTTATCTGAATGCAGTTATTAAAGTATCTTTTGGTGTTATGGCCATATTAAATGGACAAAAGTAATGGGACACCTGACCCCCCGCACATACAACGCTCGCAGTGAAAGCACCATATATGTGTTATAAGTGTGTATACATTAACTGATGCATATATATACTGCATATATATAATAAAATCTGTTCATTTTATTACCGCTATTTGAATATATTAATTGCTGGTTCTAAGTATTCAGATTGCTGCTACTCTTAAAAACTGTTTGGGTGAATAATCAAGCTTGCTAATGAAGGTCTGCATGATGCAAAGTCATTCATTTTAGGGCTGAGCTTTGTTCTTCTTGCCTAATGCTACTAATCTCACATTAATTCCTAATCAGACTATTTGAGCTGTTTTTTACTCATTTTCTGTGCCGTAGGTAGTGACTGAATGGCGATGACGTTTCAAACATGATGAAACAAGAAACGTCTCTACCCTGTCATGCTAGATATTGCTATCTCTAGGCCTCCTCCGACCACTAAACAGTGACAGCTCTTGGTTACATGGCATGGATTTTCATCTAATGCAGTCTTGTGTGCTCCTGCGTGGACTATAGAACTCTGAAGTACAGAGAGGTGTTTGTTCGTACACGCTGTACTGAATGAAAACACTCTGGAAATGAAGAACAAAAGCGATGTTTACCCTGAGCGTGAAGGTCTGCGTCAAAAGTGGAAAAAGGCAAGTGATTTAAATGAGTGTAAAAGCCCTTTGCTTGACTTGTTCATGGTAAATGTATTCCAGCCGCTTTAGTACCTACTGCTGTGCTCCACTCTGTACTTCAAATAGCTTAATACAGCCATAAAACAGCATTTGAAAAGGGTCTCCCATATATGCAATGTCAAACTCACTGAAACAAGGGTAAAAGAAGCACCGCTCTGACAATTGCAAGAAAAAAAATCTTTTATTTTACTTAAACGAAGAAAAGAATGAGATGAATAATTACACTAATTGCTGTCTTCCGGTTTCATGCAGAAGTATGGCTAAAAAAGGCCAAGTGTGCTGCGGAGTATGGCAAATTTATGCATTTGAATGAGTTTCCCACCATATTTACTGTAGCAGTCAAAGCACGCCTACTCATGAAGGGGCTTTCTTTACTTTTATTCATACTGAAGACATTGAACCTATAAAAAAACGGATGTCTAACCAACGGAGTTCTGAATGTTTGAGAAGACCATAATTGAAGCTCATCTTCCTTCCAATTGAACATCCTCATGTCCTATGATTGTCCCACAGGATCAAGTTGAGGATACTATCATTTCAGCCACATACACAGTACACATGGAAATGAAAAAATAATTTCTAGGATGATGGTGCAACGCAGAGAGCAAAAAAAGAAACACAAGACTACACAAGTGCAAAGAGAGCAACAAAACTGGTCAAGACAACATTTAGTACAGTTGATATTTGAATGAATACAATATTATAACAGATACTTGTAGATGCTTCAACGTTATGACAGTATTTTGAGCAGAATAGAGGTACATAGTAATACATCACTGCAAATAATTGCGGCAGTGGGATTGAGAATGTGCAGTATATAATAAATAAAGAGTATTTACAGTGGCTGTGGGGGTGAAAGTTGTTTGTTTAAAGCATTTAATCCTTAATCCTCTCTCAACTCTGTCTCTGTTCAACTCTGTCGGGTCTCGCCTTCTAAATTTACAGCTTTTATCTAAAGCGACCTCCATTTTCTAACTAGAGGGGGCAGTCTCCCTGGAGCAACTTGGGGTTAAGGCTCTTGCTCAGGGACCCACTGGTGGTATGCTGAAGGTAGGATTCAAACCTATGACCCCTTGGTCCAGAGGCAAGTATCCTACCCACTGAGCTACTACCACCACTTCTAGCTCATGCAGAAGTCATCCAGATCTCCAGTCCAAGTTTTTGGAGTGGTGAAACAAGGGTCCAGGGTGTGACTGCTGGGGTAGGCTCCAGCACCCCACACAACTCAGGTTAGGATATATATATATATATATATAAATATCATATGTAGATAGAATGTAGTTAGAATGGAAAATAAAACAAGAAAAAGCATTTAAAGTGAAAAAAAATCTAAATGAATGGTCTAAGTAGAAAAGTTGTCCAAAGCTGAATTCGTTCAGGAGTCTGCCAGTCAGACTGGAGCCTTTACATAACACCCTTGGTCACCGCATCCTTGAATAGTAATGAATGAATCACTTGCAGATGCCCTTAAAACCTGTCTTGGTGTGTGGCCCTTAAAACCTGTCATAGACACTGATACCACCCTTAAAAGTGCCATAGCGGTCTCCAACATGCCAAAGAAACAGAAGTTGAGAGTCTGCAATATGTTGTTACAGTCCAGATGAACTTATAAAATTCAGATGATGTTATAGTCCAGTTTCTTTTTTATTTATATAAAATTCAGATGATGTTATAGTCCAGTTTTCTCCAGATTGTTCTCAGATAGGGGACCAGGTGAACAGTGATGCAATTAGAGTTTAAAACGCCCTGCGGTTTGGATGACCAATTTTTCTTCCTTTTTATTTACATAAAAGAAGTTGAGAGTTGGCCGTAAATTGTTAAAGGTTCAGAAACATACCACTCCCTCTTCAGTCCATACATGTACGCTAGGCTGTATAAACAGTCCATTAATCCATTTTCTGAGCCGCTTATTCTAATCAGGGTTGCAGGGGGTGGCCTATCCCATCACTCATAGGGCGAAAGGCGGAGAAAGACCCTGGGCAGGTCGGCAGTCCATCACATGGCAGACACGAAGACACGCATTTTTAAAACCTACAGGCACTTTAGCATCCCCAGTTCACGTAACAAACACTGTGGAGGAAACCACAGCTCCCAGAGATCCACAAAGTAATAGGGAGAACATAGAAACTCTATACATCAAACTCGGGACCTTCTCGCTATGAGGCAACATATTCAGTCTGTAACAGTTTAGTTCACCCTCTTTCTCTGAGGCTATGAATAGTGTTTCAGCCCAAGCTACCAATCAGGTCAGATATTATTTACTACTTATGTCACTTATGTCACTACTTGTATGACTACTTATACAATAATCTTATCATGTGCAATATCACTACTTATATCACTATTATGTGCAACAGACTCGGTATACACAGCAACTCTAAACCACTATCTGTGTTACTAGTAAACTACTTCAATAGTAATTTTTTTATTTGTCTATATTATTTATATCCATCTCTCTTACTGACCACAACAGTTTGTATATATAATACAGTGTATTTAGTACAGAGTATTTTCTGGAGAGTTTTTTTTATTTTATGTGGTTCTTGTCTTTGCGTCTCTGTGCGACTTTGTAGTCATAGCATATAAAGTTTTCTGATTCTGATATGTCAGTATGAAAGGCGCAATACCAAAACAGCCTAAAGAGAGACAACTTTATCTAGATACTGTGAGGGAATAAAATCCGATTTTCCATTTTAAGAGATTCTAACCAAAATGTAAAAATAAACAGTCTTCAGGGGAAAAAGTGGACACCAGGCAAAAATAAATAAAAAGCAAGAAAAAATGTACAAATTGGGTTCCTTCTTCAACACCTATAATAATGTTAATGCAAATAAACAGTTCATAACATTTACTACACAACAAGGCAGATGAAGAGTCATAACGCAGATAGGAAATGTGTGCAGTAATGTACAATAATATTTACATATTGTAATAATGTAATGTTTTTTTGGGGGGGGAGGTTCTGGGATCAGATCATGCCATTTTAATTGTGTTTGTCAGTAACTTCCCTCCACCCTCCTTTCACAGATCTAGAACTTTCAGAACATTGACTTTTCTTTCCCCCAGATCTGGTCCCATCCACTGTAAATCAGAAGGTAATTCCTTATCCCATTTGTGCTGGTAATTCATCTAATGTATAATGACTATACCTACCAATCGGGGAAAAATCCTGACCAGATAATTTCCATTTCAAGATTTTATCCATTTTCAACCAAAACGTAACAATAAAATTAGAGTATTCATGAGTTGAAAGTGAACAGGTGTGATGATTCTATTGTCAATAAACTAAAATTACAGTCATTAGGCCTTCTCTGAGCGCAACTTGCATGGTCCACATGTTAATAAATGGAACAGCCTAACCTCCTGGCCAAGCTACTTTTGGCTAACCAGATCGAAAAACTGAACTAACACCAATTTATAATAAGTTTTGTCAATACAATTTGCTGAATAGTTGCACCAACAACAATAAACTTCTCACATGAGTTTATTTAACGTTAACCAAAAGTGGATAGCCTGTGCAGATGATGTGGGATACTTGTTTGTTTTCAGTATGATGATATTTCATATGAAAACGTTTTGAAGTTTACAAACTGATTTGGTCTTTAACGCTTCAGGGTGTAGTGTCACACTGTTGCGCCACCTGGCTACTTTCCATTAAAGTGTATCATTGCGCGTGTGTGTTTTGGAACGAACATTCTAATGTGTTCTAAATGCTGACATAACCAGTGTTGGGCCGTAACTGTAATTTGATTCTTTTTTTAGTAACGCAGTAATCTAACGCATTATAATTTTAAAATCGGTAATTAGATTACAATTCAAATAACGTTGCGTTACTAATAAAATCAAGTTCACAGTAAACTGTCAGCGGCAGGCAGATGTCTGTCTGACAGGCGCACG